>JARYGA010018907.1:0-32673 GCA_030545235.1 Helianthus tuberosus | reverse complement strand
ATTCTCACCTTTAGACACGTAGCTATCTATCTAATTGATATGTTTTATTTTTTCATTATTTTATTTTGATTCCTTTTCTGACTATGATTAACTCGACACCTACCCAAATTTCAAACATCTCAATTGTTTAACTTTATTATTGTTTTATTATTATAAAGCTACGTACATAAGAAATTTTAATATTAGTTTATTAATTTTTCTATTATAATTAATCCACCTGCTTTACTTATTTGGCGTGTATAACTTGTAAAATATCATGTTTTAGAAAAAAATAAATATGTTATTTAGAACGGGAATATTTTTGTCTATATTTTGAACCAAGTTTCATTAAAAAACAGAGTAGGTTCAAATATCATGTATTTTTATCATTTAATAATTGAACGGTTCATGGGTCCGTCTAATTACTTCATATTTCTAATCTTCAACTTACCCGTAATCTACCCGTCTAATAATATAAGTTTTTTTATGTACTTTTATTTTATTTAGAAAGGTCGCCCATATATAGGCCAATTAATTATATTATTTCAACCAACTATATAAAATAGTGTTTAAAACTATATGGGTTGAATATTTATATTAAAATATAAACTAGTTACTAGTGGTTAATAAATTTAACCAAACCTATAATTCTTATATAAAAATAGGAATGTTACATCCTCCCCACCTTGTTTTAAATCTCGTCCTCGAGATTTGGGTTACGATATTTCTTTTAGACTTATGTCATATTTTAGTAAATAAAAACAATATTTAAGGTAGATGACACAGAATTAAAATTTCAAATTTTGTGAATACGAGTTGTACCCTAAGTAGGATTTAATGGTTCAACTGAATTAGTTCAAGAAAGGGATGACAACCGAATGGGATGAAATGATATAATTTCCAAAGTGACTAGGTTCAAGCCAAAAGATATATGATCAATAGATATTTTAAAATGAATGTTAAGGACTTTTAGAATTAATAAAATTCTTTAAAAGAAAGCTTACTTTGATTGGCAACTGAGAAAGGCTTAGAATTGACAGGTTTCAAATTCCGGGCATGTGTGATATTAGATTATAATTATAACTTTTAAATAATTACAGCTGTCTATTTGGAATAAAGTACATAGTCTTTATTGTCTGCTCCTTGTAATTATAGTATAGTATAGGATTAAATTTGTAATATAGATATAGAACAATAACTATAATTATATTACAAGTTTCACGACTTCCTATATTGTTTTTTTTAAGTGCTATTTAAAAGAAAAGAGGATATAAATACTATAGTCCTAATATGCAGTGAAATATGTAGCCTATAGGTTGTACTAGTGCATAATGTATGTATATTTTTTATAATTGTAGCTATATGTGTGTTTTCAAGAATTACACCCTGTTAATTCTAGCATTTCTGTGGTTCATAATACCTGTATATATACGTATTTGTAATTAATACGTATCATAACACTTGAGTACGTATAATACCATTTTTTTAATTAAAATATACTAAATAAGTATGATGACTTAATTTATATACATTAATTAGTCATTATCATGGTTGGATATTGGTTAGTGCTGCCTTGTTTAAGCATAGGTGATTAGTCCATGCCTAACTAAGGCTAGGCTACCCAATACCTGCCCCTGACAATAACCCTAGTACTTTAAAAATAATACTAACACTACTACTATTAATATATTATTACTAATAATAAAACTAATATTAATTACCAATAATAAATAACTAAACATAAATTTAAATGAGAGTATACCTCAAACATAATTTTATAAAAATATAAATTCTTCACCTCAATGGTTTAACAAGAATATTAATACTATATTGTAAATTAGGTAAATTCATTGACTCGATATTAAAGAGTCATCGTTTTGCAATAATGCGGTTCACCGTGCAAAAAGCGGAATGATATTTGAGTTTGGATAAAATAACAAATCAGAATGAAGCCCTCTAGTGGTCTTCATAAAGCAAACGAATCACATGCGCAACAAACAGTGCGGTGATTGGGAGTTAAAACACTTTAAAACGAGACAGGGCTTTGGTGTAAAATATTAAAGAGAAAAATTTGAATTTATAGAATGAGGGGAAGAGCCGAACGAAAGAAATATGTGAGCACTTTGGTTTCTATCCGTGAATATATATATAGTTGTAAGGTCGCTTATTGGCCAAGAGAAATAATATTTCTTATGTTACTCAATTTGACACGTACACATCATTTGAATTTATATGCATACACGATATCTCAACATGCATTTGTAGATTATTTCATTCTCACCTTTAGACACGTAGCTATCTATCTAATTGATATGTTTTATTATTTCATTATTTTATTTTGATTCCTTTTCTGACTATGATTAACTCGACACCTACCCAAATTTCAAACATCTCAATTGTTTAACTTTATTATTGTTTTATTATTATAAAGCTACGTACATAAGAAATTTTAATATTAGTTTATTAATTTTTCTATTATAATTAATCCACCTGCTTTACTTATTTGGCGTGTATAACTTGTAAAATATAATGTTTTAGAAAAAAATAAATATGTTATTTAGAACGAGAATATTTTTGTCTATATTTTGAACCAAGTTTCATTAAAAACATAGTAGGTTCAAATATCATGTATTTTTATCATTTAATAATTGAACGGTTCATGGGTCCGTCTAATTACTTCATATTTCTAATCTTCAACTTACCCGTAATCTACCCGTCTAATAATATAAATTTTTTTATATACTTTTATTTTATTTAGAAATGTCACCCATATATAGGCCAATTAATTATATTATTTCAACCAACTATATAAAATAGTGTTTAAAACTATTTGGGTTGAATATTTATATTAAAATATAAACTAGTTACTAGTGGTTAATAAATTTAACCAAACCTATAATTCTTATATAAAAATAGGAATGTTACACAAACCATTTAACATATCAAAGTATATCTTCAGCAATATGAAAGAGAATATGACGAGGACTGGAAGTAGGATAACTGGGAACAAGTTCTGGATGTATCCGCGGTTCCTTCAAATGATTATGAATGTCCAGCATCCTAATCTTCCGAAAGCCGACGACGACATTCTGAAGATAGAGCCTATAATCTTGAATTCATTAAAGATAATCAAGAGTCTTGCTGCCAAGAGATACAAAGAAAGCGATCCTCCTAGAAAGTTAATCGGTGCTCTTGGGAAACCAGACTACATTGCTCCAGCTGATGATAAATGGCGTCATGATGACAGCCAATCTGATAACGAAGAGCCGGAGTTGAATAGAAAAAGGATTGAAAAGTTTGGTCCATATCCAGTTGATTCTGATATGTCGGAGAGTGATAGTGATGACGATGGTGATGATGGTGGTGATACAGGTGCCGTTGGTGCATCTAGTGCTGGTGCAGCTGGTGGTACATCAGCTGGCGACGACGAAGAGGATTCTGATTCGGATGATCATCTTATTGAGCCTGGATACGAAATGTATCTCGATGAACGTGGTGTTAAAAGATACAGGAGGATTAGACAGGAGGATGACCCAGAATACGTTCCTTCAGATACTGAAGCGGAACGTTTGAAGAAAAAGAAATCGGATGTCCATCAGAAGAAGAAAGCAAGAAGATACTTGGCTACCTCTACATCCGTTCCTCAAGAGCCTATTCAAGAAACTCCTGTAGTATCTACAGTTCCTGAAACTCCTGTAGTCACTACAGCGACTCCTGAAACACCAACTGTTGCGCCACAAGCTCCTCCGCGCTCAGTTGCGGTGGCTATTAGAGAAACGACCTCTCAGCCTGCCGCAGAGCGAAGACAAAGCAGATTTGAGCGGATGCAACCTGATGAGAAGGTAGACTTCCTATTTTCTCAGTTACAAGCTGCAGCAAGTCAAATTGACAGGCAAACAAACGTGATCAACGTTACTAGAACAGATTTGATCAAACAACAGCTGCGGATCAACACCTTAAACTCCACAGTTGCTCGACAACAAGCTGAAATTGAGCAACTGAAAGCAGAGAACGCTAGCTTGAAAGCTGCAGAAGAAACGAGAGAGCAAAACAACTCTATACTTCGGAAGTTGGCTGAGGATCTTAAAGGCAGGTGCGACTACATGAAAGAGTGGTACGACTCTCGAAATACAACGATAGTTGATGGAGTCAAGAAGATTAATGCAGCCTATGAGTTTCTTCGAAATCGGGTCGCTACTCTGTGGGATGATGTAAGACCCTAAATCGTATTAGACAAAAAGTCGCAGCGGAAATTCGTGCCTTAAAATTTCTTTCATTACAAACGTCTTGACTTACTTGAAGGTTCGTTTTAATATGTATCTTTTACAAAAATAAGGCATAAGTCCTGTTTACTAATAATACATACTCAATTATTCCCGTACAATCTATCCTGTGACTCGGTCTTCGATCTCTATTCCTTGTGATAATCACCCGTGATCCGTATAACCTGCACTCACACATTCATTCATAACATTAGAACACATTATATAAACAAGATTCATTCACACACACTTCACTTTACATCATTTTCCAAACTTTAAGCATTTCATCTGCGTATCCATTTCCTGGTGAGGCTTCAATAATGTACCTGCATTACTTTTCATTCTCAAGGTACACCATTAATAATGTTAACACTCAATGTCTCTAAAACAGGCATACATACGTACTTACATACAAACATACATACACATCTACATCCATACATACCCTTCCTACAACTTTACATACGTGCATACACTCATATATGTCTTTATGCATACATACATACACAACTACATACATACATACCTTTTCTACGTCTTTACATACATGCATACACTCGTACCTATCTTTATACATACATACATTCATAACTACATACGTACCTGCCTTTCCTACATCTTTACATACATGCATACACTCGTACATCTCTTTATACATACATACATACATACATACATACATACATACCTACCTTTACGAACACGTACTAGATCACACGTACCTCTTACATACACATACATTATTTACATGGAGCTTAGGTTTAGATTTATAGCCCATAAACATCTAAGGATTGATCAAAATCATGTTTAGAAAGTCCGCCGTAGTCCACAGATAACAAACCGAAGCCTACGACACATAAATCAACCTAAATCTCAAATTTCAGACTTTTGGACTCGGGGAGGTCGTCGGCGACGGCCCTAGGGCCCGTCGGCGACGACCTGTAGTTTTTCCCGTCGGCCAAAACCCCGTAGACAGGTAAATAAGGCGTCTGAGAAAAACTGACTTTCCCTTGCCCGTCGGCGACGGCCTCCTTGCCCGTCGGCGACGGCCTCTCTAAAATGCATTTTCCTGCAGATCTGTTTCGACGTCCGAACGCACTAAAACGCGCATAACTTTCGAACCGTTTACCCGTTTAACCTCCCGTTTCTTCCTACATGCTTGTAAATTCACATTCTATCATATAAACTTAAAATCCCACATCCAGATTAAGGAAATTCTTACCTTACGCTCTATCGGCTTATTATCATTTCCTAATTATTTGACCCATTATGGGTATTTGCGCATTAATTGGTCTAAGACTAGCAAGACCATACTTCCCACCTCCATACTTGTCCAAAACATTACACCAAACGTATAGCTTGTTTCTAAACCACTTATTAAGATCGTTTGCCCAAAATACCCATCAAGGGCATTTTGGTCAACTTTAAATCCCATCCTTCACGACGTAAGACTACGACACATAATTGACCTCAACCATCATGTTTAGTTAATTAAAACACCATATAACTTAATCGAACATAAGAAGTGATTACAGAAATCACTTACCTTACGCGTCCGTGCTCGTATCCAATTCCTTGCCTCTTCTTGACCCGTTAGCCTTTCTCGCTTGAGTCCGTCTTGACATGATTCCTATACTTTCATGTCACCATCACATTCTCGTTAGTATACCCAATTGTACGCGTTAACGATCATACCAATCACATAATCCACACTTAACTTCCCTTAGCCATTTCTAACAAGCATACTACACAAAAATCAACTTCATATCCTTTCCAACTCATGTAATCACAAAGAACGCATATTAACATAACATGTACCAAACGACTTCCTATAATCCTACCTTTACGACAACGAGTCAAATCACGTTACTTATACTTAGTTGACTTTTGAGAGTCAACTATTAACCATATTTAATTATCGACTTATCATCATATACCCGTAACATCATAGTCGACTATACGGACGATACTATAAACATTTGATCATACACTTGGTGTGAGTACCACCATCTAAGCATAACGTACAACTAGCTTATACATAAATCTTCTAAGTTCATATATAATTCATCAAATCCTACTACTAATCAACATATAACATTCACACATGAACATCAAACATATCACCACCACATTTCTCTCAATCCAACTTACAAGAATTCATCATATCCATCATAATTCATCAACAATCAACAAGAATTGAACATGGATGATCATTCAAGTCATCATCCTTACTTTAATAAGTGGGTTTCACCTCTAAACATCAAATTAACACAAACCATACATAACCTATGTTCTATATGATGATTCTAACACTTATACATGATCAATTTCACCTTAACTTACGGATTAGAACATAACCCACTTCACACATGATCACCAATCTTTGATTTAAGACACACCTTACGATCCCCTTGTGAAGGTGATCACTAATTCATGCTCGGTTGTGAATTTGGGCCTTGATTCATTCTTCAATTTGAAGCTTTTGATGAACTAGGGTTTGGAGCTCTTGAGAGCCCCTGATCGATCTATCCAGAACACACACGAAGGTGTGTGTGTGTGTGATCTTTTCCTTTTAATAACTAAACTTTCATTTGTTCCACTTTAGCCCCCTCGGGTTTACCTTTAAAGCATAACTAACACTACCCTCATCATTTAATACTTTTGACCATACTCTTAACTAGGTTAAATAACCTAGTTATTTATTTCATGACATGTCAACTAAGAACATACGACAATTATTAACATTCAGATTTTGGGGCGTTACAAGTCTACCACCCTTAAACAAGGTTTCGTCCCCGAAACCTTTCTTACCTCTATTTAACACTAATTAATTCTTCTCTACGTCCCATCAACACTACCGCTAGCCCATCACAACGACTATCTTCTTTCTTAAAGAACCCGTTCCGGAGTTCTTATTAGTGTCGCTTTCACTAATGACGCTAATTCCTAACAGCCTTCATAGCTAATGGTTCAATCATCATTCTATTACTCATATATCATATGCATCATATATCTTTTGTTTACTTGAAACCATTACAACATCCCATTACTAACATTCCCATTTGTTCATTTCAACGTTCCTAATGTTTTCATCGACCATACGATCTTGCATCGTAATTTGCATATACTCAGATATGTTTAACTCTAACTAATACGTCATAGTAATGGGTAACTATACATTCTCGATTCATAAACTATTCATATAATTGGCTTTTTCTTAACAAGTCCATACTTTTCATACCATACATTCACGTAACATTCTCATTTCCTTGACCGGTTAATAACGGGTCAATATACACACTTCCTCAATCTGTAATCCTACATACATTTGTATGATCCGTTCATAACGGATCTACTATTTTCTTCTCATTTCTTAAAAGATTACATTCTCTATATGCATTGTATAATATTCAACTCTTGCGTTGTCACCACAACAAAACTACTAGTACATAACCACACCTACATGCAAGTCCCTAACGTTAACCTTATTCCATAGTTTCTACAGTGACTTGTGTCTTGCATACTTCTACGCTACCTTTAGATCATTTCGTTCATTTCATATTACTATTGCTTTCACTTCATGCATTACTTAATTTACATATATAAATGTGTCATACCAGTTCATATCTATCCAACATAAGTCAAACATTTTACTAACCTCTTTTTCATTTCCCAAACCAACGATCCGTAACTCAGATCGATCATTTTCCTCTCGATCACTAGCCATAACATGTCAGTTTTCATTCATCTGTGTAACGAGCTTCCGCTCGTGCACATCCTTTCACCAATTCAATTGGTTTCATCACATTAATAGTTCTAGCATATCATTAATCAACATCGGCGGTTAGCATATGTCATATAGACATTCATTACACTAGGTGATTACCCACCTATATCTTTTCTACAATTTCCTACGTACCTACTATAACGTACCACACATTCTAACTCTTACATGCAATCCTTTCATTCTATTAATCATTTCGCCAACTGAAGTACACGTTCGTACTTCCTTCCATTCATGCTTACTTGCAAAGACCTTATTACATCGTTTCAATATTTCTTCCCAAGCTTACCATTCCCGCCCATACTCAAGTTATTGTCCGGGTCACAGCCCTTCATCATTCTGACTTCTAAGAGTCAATTACTAACACATCTAACACGTAACTTATACAAAACTCCGTCTATTATACTATCACCTTTTACTTAATACTTATTTCTATGACCCATTCGACTCAATCATGGTCAAACTGTCGACATCTTCTTAGGCAGATTAATTTCATTCTTTTTATATTTTTGAATCCGTCTCACGGATTCAGGCGCATCATTCATGCTTTTTCATTCATTGAATTCGCCTTACGAATTCAAACATTATATTCATGCCTTTCTTCCTTCTATGACTTGAATCCATATAATGGATTCAATCATAACATTCACATCTTTCATTCCTTACATGTGTTGAATCCGTTTCGCAGATTCAGACATATCATCTCTACATTTCCTTTCCTTGAATCCGTTTTACGGTTTCAAACATTCCATTCATGCCTTTCATCACTTGAATCCGTCTCACGGATTCAAACATTGCATTTATACCTTTCATCCTTGAATCTGTCTCACGGATTCAAACATATCATTCATATCTTATCGATCCGTACTTAATTACGGATTCCACATTCTTCATTCTTATCAGGCATGTTTTCATACTTTCATAGTACTCTCAATTCCCCGAGAGTCTTACTTCCCATTTCACCCACACGCCCGCCTGCTACCTAACTCTACTGGACATACCTATAACAATCATCATGATCTCACGAACGTCATACGTTTCTCGTGTACTGGCCAGGTACACAATCCACGTAGTAGTTTCGTGCCTTCAGGTAATTGTCACCTTATGTCCGTAGACTTAGGTTTCGGCGCGTGTATCGCTTTCAGTACTTCGTTACTATACAATCATTGGCGTTCATTTAAAATTTTCCTTCCCTTAATGAGTTCTTACCATTACAATGCCCACATATTAAATTCACGTACCTGGGGCTCATTTGCCTATTTGCCTCTTGACTGTTCTAGTCATTCATCCTAAATTGCATTCACGGATCATCCTCTTCCAACACTTATGCTTACCTTGCACATTCAAAACCGTCAGTTTCTTTATACGTACACATAAGTACCTGCTTACATTAGCCTTTACCTTTGGATCTTAACCGAGTCTTAGATTGTACGGATTTCTTATCTCAAGAGCACACAAGTTTGAGTTCAAGTACTTACCTTCTCTTACTTGATTCCCTCAAACCAGGGCTCTGATACCAACTTGTAAGACCCTAAATCGTATTAGACAAAAAGTCGCAGCGAAAATTCGTGCCTTAAAATTTCTTTCATTACAAACGTCTTGACTTACTTGAAGGTTCATTTTAATATGTATCTTTTACAAAAATAAGGCATAAGTCCTGTTTACTAATAATACATACTCAATTATTCCCGTACAATCTATCCTGTGACTCGGTCTTCGATCTCTATTCCTTGTGATAATCACCCGTGATCCGTATAACCTGCACTCACACATTCATTCATAACATTAGCACACATTATATAAACAAGATTCATTCACACACACTTCACTTTACATCAGTTTCCAAACTTTAAGCATTTCATCTGCGTATCCATTTCCTGGTGAGGCTTCAATAATGTACCTGCATTACTTTTCATTCTCAAGGTACACCATTAATAATGTTAACACTCAACGTCTCTAAAACAGGCATACATACGTACTTACATACAAACATACATACACATCTACATCCATACATACCCTTCCTACAACTTTACATACGTGCATACACTCATATATGTCTTTATGCATACATACATACACAACTACATACATACATACCTTTCCTACGTCTTTACATACATGCATACACTCATACCTATCTTTATACATACATACATTCATAACTACATACGTACCTGCCTTTCCTACATCTTTACATACATGCATACACTCGTACATCTCTTTATACATACATACATACATACATACATACATACATACATACATACATACATACATACATACATACATACATACATACATACATACATACATACATACATACATACATACATACATACATACCTTTACGAACACGTACTAGATCACACGTACCTCTTACATACACATACATTATTTACATGGAGCTGAGGTTTAGATTTATAGCCCATAAACATCTAAGGATTGATCAAAATCATGTTTAGAAAGTCCGCCGTAGTCCACAGATAACAAACCGAAGCCTACGACACATAAATCAACCTAGATCTCAAATTTCAGACTTTTGGACTTGGGGAGGTCGTCGGCGACGGCCCTAGGGCCCGTCGGCGACGGCCTGTAGTTTTTCCCGTCGGCCAAAACCCCGTAGACAGGTAAATAAGGCGTCTGAGAAAAACTGACTTTCCCTTGCCCGTCGGCGACGGTCTCCTTGCCCGTCGGCGACAGCCTCTCTAAAATGCATTTTCCTGCAGATCCGTTTCGACGTCCGAACACACTAAAACGCGCATAACTTTCGAACCGTTTACCCGTTTAACCTCCCGTTTCTTCCTACATGCTTGTAAATTCACATTCTATCATATAAACTTAAAATCCCACATCCAGATTAAGGAAATTCTTACCTTACGCTCTATCGGCTTATTATCATTTCCTAATTATTTGACCCGTTATGGGTATTTGCGCATTAATTGGTCTAAGACTAGCAAGACCATACTTCCCACCTCCATACTTGTCCAAAACATTACACCAAACGTATAGCTTGTTTCTAAACCACTTATTAAGATCGTTTGCCCAAAATACCCATCAAGGGCATTTTGGTCAACTTTAAATCCCATCCTTCACGACGTAAGACTACGACACATAATTGACCTCAACCATCATGTTTAGTTAATTAAAACACCATATAACTTAATCAAACATAAGAAGTGATTACAGAAATCACTTACCTTACGCGTCCGTGCTCGTATCCAATTCCTTGCCTCTTCTTGACCCGTTAGCCTTTCTCGCTTGAGTCCGTCTTGACATGATTCCTATACTTTCATGTCACCATCACATTCTCGTTAGTATACCCAATTGTACGCGTTAACGATCATACCAATCACATAATCCACACTTAACTTCCCTTAGCCATTTCTAACAAGCATACTACACAAAAATCAACTTCATATCCTTTCCAACTCATGTAATCACAAAGAACGCATATTAACATAACATGTACCAAACGACTTCCTATAATCCTACCTTTACGACAACGAGTCAAATCACGTTACTTATACTTAGTTGACTTTTGAGAGTCAACTATTAACCATATTTAATTATCGACTTATCATCATATACCCGTAACATCATAGTCGACTATACGGACGATACTATAAACATTTGATCATACACTTGGTGTGAGTACCACCATCTAAGCATAACGTACAACTAGCTTATACATAAATCTTCTAAGTTCATATATAATTCATCAAATCCTACTACTAATCAACATATAACATTCACACATGAACATCAAACATATCACCACCACATTTCTCTCAATCCAACTTACAAGAATTCATCATATCCATCATAATTCATCAACAATCAACAAGAATTGAACATGGATGATCATTCAAGTCATCATCCTTACTTTAATAAGTGGGTTTCACCTCTAAACATCAAATTAACACAAACCATACATAACCTATGTTCTATATGATGATTCTAACACTTATACATGATCAATTTCACCTTAACTTACGGATTAGAACATAACCCACTTCACACATGATCACCAATCTTTGATTTAAGACACACCTTACGATCCCCTTGTGAAGGTGATCACTAATTCATGCTCGGTTGTGAATTTGGGCCTTGATTCATTCTTCAATTTGAAGCTTTTGATGAACTAGGGTTTGGAGCTCTTGAGAGCCCCTGATCGATCTATCCAGAACACACACGAAGGTGTGTGTGTGTGTGATCTTTTCCTTTTAATAACTAAACTTTCATTTGTTCCACTTTAGCCCCCTCGGGTTTACCTTTAAAGCATAACTAACACTACCCTCATCATTTAATACTTTTGACCATACTCTTAACTAGGTTAAATAACCTAGTTATTTATTTCATGACATGTCAACTAAGAACATACGACAATTATTAACATTCAGATTTTGGGGCGTTACAGATGATCGATGTAAGCAACAAGAAGTAATGAAGAAAAGGGATGATGATCCTGAAGATCAAGGGAATCCTGATCCTTCTGCTACATCACAACAGCCACCAGCCACTACATCTTCTGAAATCATTGCTGTTCAACCGTCAGCGATCGAATCTGGTCAAGGAACCTCCAGTGGAACAGTTTAAGAAATAAAACAGATTGAATCTTTGCCTGGTACATCTTCTGTTCCTAGCACTGCTGATCTTGCATTGCAGGCTATTCATCCGATTACTGGAGAACTTCTCGAAGAAGGAGAAATCATCTCGGATCTTTCTCATGAGCAGTTACTTGCTGTAAACGCAATGAAATAGATTAATGATGCTGAGATCGATAAGATGTCGAGTGAGCCTGAAACTGCTGATGTTGAAAACATTGAAGAGATTGTTTTTGAGGGAAATGAGAAGAAGTCCGCGTATGTGCGTCAAGACGGGACTGAATTCGCTCCTTTCGATGAAGAATGGTTACAAAAGAATGTGGACGTCATAGATGAGCATTTAAAGAACCGTGATACTTCTGAAAATGCCACAGATGCGTTCTCCGAGTGGCGAAGACAATTCTTATCTAGGGTTTCCAAGCCTGTGCCGGCCGACGTTCAAGTTGATTACTTACAGTTTGAAAAGGTGAAGCCGAATGGAAGAATTCTGTGTTGGATTTTCGTCAAGGAAATACATTGTGTCGCCATCAAACGGGAATTCGGTATTCAATACTTCCGATCGTTGCTAAGCATACTATCTTTACCTTTTTACGATGTTGCAGCTTTGACAAAGCTAGAGCTCATTAATCGCTCAAACTTCGAAGGAGCTACATTGTTCGAACGAAAGATTAAGATGAACAAAAAGTCGGGCTGGAAAGAAGAGTCATACAAGCCTCAGTTTTCTATTTATCAACAGATAAAGTTCACTTTAGATCCAGCGACCAACACGGCGCGCTACAAGCTCGTGTATCAGCCCGTGAAGGTCATGGATAAGATTCCGTTAATGCCGATGAAGCAGAACTTTCTTGAAGAAATGAGGTTATGGTGCTACAACTCAGATACGCACGAGGCGATGATTGTTTTTAATGGCGATCGTGAGAACTTTCGGATATTGGATCCGATGTGGATAGTTAACATGTCTGCGGCCGACATCAACAAGTTGTATCGGCATGATATCTTCTACGAAGACAAGGACGCACGTCAAGCATTAAAATTCCAACGCGTCGCTTGTTATTGCTTTTATCGCGGAATTCATGCCGGTAGCACCTGGACGCTGAAGCACTGAAGAGTAGAAGACCGAAGACCAGTAACAGACAACGGGGAGTTTGTTGGTTTACTTTTTGTGTCTGTAACTTGTCTTTTATTACGATGTATTTTGTACGGTCTTTTACGTATTATCGAGTTTGTATTCGCTGTCGACCAAGTCGGATATCCTCCTATCCTACTTGTGTCTGACTAGTTTGTCTAAATTGATATGTAATGATATATGAACGATGCATGTTGCATAAAGGGTATTTATGTCAATGTTTATGTTTATATGTTGTGTGCTGTTTGCTGTCTGTTTGCAGCAAACAGAACAACTTTTACAGCCTTCGACGAAACCCCCCAGGTTTCGTCGAACACATCATGACGAAACCCCCAATTGTCCAATTCATAAAGTTTCGTCGTTAACAGTGACGAAACCCCCAGGTTTCATCGACTGTTGGGTTTCGTCAGGCCCAATGTCAGCCCAATGATGTTTCGTCGAGCCCAAGTTAGGTTTCGTCGATGTTGGGCCCAGGCTGCTATATAAACACTTTCTAGTTTCACTTTGAAACTAGATGAGAGCATACCCTGAGAGTTATACTGTCAAACTGTGTGTGTATCAGTTGATCTTGGTTCTCATCCCGTTTAATCAATAGATTGCGTTTCATTGGTTATACCGCGTTTGTTATTAACTGTGTTTGATTTGGCATCGTTACGGGGATTCCGCACCTGTGACATTGTTTGTTATAAACAAGGGTTTGGTTTTCGTTATCGATCCTCAGATTTCGGGACCTACATTAGAGGAGTGGATTTCTGGCAAAGCTCCAAAAGCGTCTTTTTACGCAAATGGAAACTATTACCCTCATGGATATTATTTGTGCGACGGAATTTATCCTAGGTATTCGATTTTCGTGAAGACGTTTAGTGATCCTATTGATGAAAAAAGAGCATACTTTAAAAAGGTTCAAGAGTCTTCACGAAAAGACATTGATAGATGCTTTGGGGTTCTTAAATAACGCTGGCAATATTTGAGAAATCCTTGTCGTGCATGGAGCAAGCAAAAAATGAGATATGCTATGTACGCTTGTATAATCATGCACAACATGATTTTGGAAGACGAAGGAAAGGCGATATGCCAGAATTATGTGCCAGAAGCCGTTCAAGAGGAGCATCCACAGGCGTCAATGGAAGAAAGAGTGAGTAATGCGCGAGAGTTGCGTTACGAACCGTACCATTCCGCATTAACGGTTGATTTGGTACAACACGCATGCTCGGTTAGGTATGTACCACCTGAGGGTCAAGAAGAAACGGAGGAAGACGAAGTTGGCGAGGGTGAAGAAAGCGAAGACGAAAACTAATGTATTTTTTTTAATTTAGTCAGTTTTTAATTATTTTTATTTCTAGTATTGTATGAAGGTTAGCTTTTTCAGTTAAGTCTATGCGAAATTACTAAACTACCCTTAATGATAAAAAATAATACTAAAATTAAGGGAATAGATGTGTGGGCCCCATCTTTTATATTTAAAACCTAAAACATCCCTGAACCTTCTTCTCCACTACCAACACCATAAACCATCTACCACCAACCCCACCCACTACCATCACCGGCTACCATCACCTCCAACCCAATCCCGAGACGAAAGTTAAGGTCTAGTGTCATACCCGGTTCAAACTTTTTTTACAATTTACGAAATATTTAACGGAAAAGTGAATAATCCCATATAACATGGTTATCCAAGACTAACCCGCCCTTGAAACCAATAAATCATGCACATCTCTCACAATGTTCTCTCCACTCGGTTTATAATTTGGCTAATTTTTTTATGATGTATTAGCACTTTCAAAAGTAATCACTCAAAACCGATTAGAACACGTACCCGCATAGGCTTGCAACTCAATCATTCTCCACCACCGAACACGAATACTAAGCACAAGTCAAAAGGTCTTTGAAGGGTTGTAACGGGGCTAGGCTAAAGGTAGGAAATAGGATATTTTTAAAGTGGCTAAAGTGATGAAAATTCGATTTTTATTACAAAAGACTATTCTAAACAAAAGTAAACTATAAACATCACTACAAGGCAACCACTTAAGCCTTTTATTCAACAACTACTAACACTTCTTTTTGTGTTTTTCTCAAAGCGTTTTCAATCTTTTTCGCAACATTTTCTGTTTTTTTTTTTTTTTTTTTTTTATAAATCATAACAACTATACAAACTTAAGCTCCTATAATCGAATTTTCATCACACGGGTTTAAAAAGAAAAGGTTTAAGGGTTATGGGCTGTAGGGTGGTCAAACGAAAGGTTTAGGCTCAAAATGGGCGACTAGGGAATTTGTTCGGGTAAGGATAGATAAATGGTTTTAAGAGAAAATGTTTACCTAATGCCTTAATCATTCTCGTGCTTGTATTCGGTCTATAGTCTCAAACGTATCAAAAGTTGCAAGTTCTACAATACGCGACTAATGGTCCACTCAAACAAAGAAACATGTAAATGTAAATCTATGATATAAAAGTGGCTCAAACCTCACGTATAAGGGTATGATATGTGATATGCATAAATTGCTAGTTCCTTAGGCGAATTATTCCCAAATAACCACCCGCTAAATACCTGTTATGCTTATTAATTTGAACTTGACCATGACAAAAAACCAAATGGGTTGTGACATCCCTCGTTGACTTGGTTACTTGTGCTTTTAAGATCGTTTTTGAGACAAGAAATTTTGAAAAATTTTTGAAATTTTCCCCCATCCCCATACTTGAGGTAAACATTGTCCTCAATGTATAGAATTTAAATGAATGGGTCAAAATCCATCCCCACACTTGAGGTAAACATTGTCCTCAATGTATAGAATTTAAATGAATGGGTCAAAATCGAAAACTTTTACTACTCCCCCATCCCCACACTTGAATCACATATTGTCCTCAATGTGTAAGAACTAGAGTTTTAAATGCACAAGGGATGTGACACGGCTAATTCCCCCAAAATTTCACCCCGGAAAATTAGTATACAATTTACACTCCACTTATTTACTAACTAAAAATCAAAGGTAAAAAGAAACGTATGCACCTGATTTTCTCGCAAGTGGCTCATGTGCTCTTCATCTCTTCAAGAAAGCGATCGTCTCATGAACATAATGTACCTACAAATCTTAACCCTTGTGTAGAAGCATGCTTCTCACAACCATTAAAATTTATTAGCTACTTAGTTCTACCACTTTTATGAAAATATTACCAAGCCATGCGTTACTTCATTTTGATTTATGTGGAAAAATAATGTACAACAATAACAATCCTAACTCACTTTCGTAGGAATCACGGTTGCATTTAGCTTATGCAACAAGCCCTTTTAAACCCCCCAATAGCTTGGGAGGACGAGAGGTCTCGTGAGGGTTATATAGGGAACACACCCACAACGTTCATTTAACTAAGAAAATAAAATAAAACAAATAATACAAACTCTACAACAATCATACCTGATTTGCTTCTCATGGTGGTCGAAGTGCACATTTGCCTACCGAGTTTCCAACATACGCTCGGTAGTTGGCATGCCGAATCCACTCTCTTTTTCTTCTATTCGGCATGCGTAATGTACAACTTCGGGGTGGTTTCTTGATGAAATGTCCAATGTCTTGCAAGACTACCCTTCGAATCCTTATACCCGAACCCGCATCCCCAACTTTGTTGGTTGGAGTGATAAGTATGGGAGAAGGATGGATATGAACGTGGGCATCTTTCGGATCCGACTCGTCTCGCAGTATGATGTCTTCCGCTTGGTTCAAACATTCATTTTCTTGCTCGGGAAGATCAATAGCCTCTTCCACCACATCACCATCTACTATTGTACCATTGGCCAAAACCTCCCGCTCGCGTTTAATTTGGGCTAATTCCTCCGCTAATTGACCCACTTGCACCACCAATGCTTCATGGGCTTTATCTCTCACTTCATTCGCTTTCTTCAAATCTTTGATATCCTGTTGATATTCTTTGATATCTTCATGATATTCTTTCGCCATGTTTATGAGAGAATCAAGCTTGGAATGCATTGACTCTAGAGGTTCCTCGAATTCCGGTTGAGGGTATTCATTATAATAATCATCATACTCCTCCTCCCGGCAACTTGAAAAATGTGGCAATTCGGGCTCATAGTAGTATTCTTGATAATGTGGTGGTGGTGGATTATCATATGGATAATATGAGGATGGACCACTGAAATCTTCATAATCCGCCCTCCTATAATCATATAATCCGCTAAGGTAGTCTTCCCGATCCCTGTTGGCTTGAACTTTTGCGTGGAAAACAGAGCAATCTTCCAAATAATGCTCTCCGCTTCCGCAACACTCACACGGATCATCATCTACCCAATTCATATTGAAAGATGTACCTGCAAAACATGTACCTGCACAGACAAGCTCGACCACCCAAAGTAAAATCACAAATATACAAGAAAAAGGAAAGAAAAATAAATTAAACTAAAATCGAACAAGCAATGAAATACTAAGCGCACTAGCTCCCCGGCAACGGCGCCATTTTGACGTGGCCGTGTCGTCCCGATCAGTCAAAAACCCAATTAAACCTAGGTAGCTAGGGTAAGTCGGGTATCGTATCCACGAAGAGCAGGTGGTCAGTATCGCACGACCCGTTCGATTAGTTAGACTATTTACAAATAATGTACAAGATGATTATGAAGTTTGCTAATTTTATTTATTAAATTAGTTTAAAAGGATATCGGAGTGAACCGACAAATTGATATTATATAAAACGATGATTTGTTAACGAAACTTTCAAAACTAAACTACTTAATTGAAAACAAGAATTAGGAATACGGATCACACCCGGTTTCGGTAATTGTAAATCCTAGGGTTCCTACATGTTTTAATTCAACTCAATTGCATACGATTAGCGGATTTAGTGTACCGTGACTTAGGTGCCAATAACTATCAACGTCCCGAAGAACGGACAAGAATACACTTTGTAATCAACACAAGTAAATCCTAACCACGACAATGCATAACTACACATAACCATTTCGCAAAGTCATAACTTTTAACATCGTTCGACAATTTACGAATACGAAACAAATGTAAACTATTGTCAATGGTTTCAAAAATCAATACAAGTTGTCACAAAGTCGAATCAAAGAACAAATGCATAAACCCTAGAAATATACAACTACCTACACCGGGGTGAATCCGAAGAGACTAGCCGCGCATGTCGGTTGTGATCCTTGAAACCCTCACGTGATTTTGTTCGAACCTCGTGTCTGCCTATGTCGGCTGCCTCCTCCCTTCTTGCCGTCAAAAGATGATGATCTGTGATGATTTTAGAGCCCCCCAAAAGTAGAATAATGATTGTTGCTCAAAAATCGATCCCCCTCTATGCGTTTCTCCCTTCTTGTAACCGTCCACGTAACTCCCTGTCATAAGTTGCTGCTAATTTTCGAGTGTAATCAATGTTGAAGTTGGGCTTATTTTCGAGCCCAAAAATAATGTTTTATGGCAGCCACTCTTTCGAAAATAAAATACATATGGCTGCCCAAAACTTTCGTTTGTAATGATGATGTGGGCCTTGCTTCCCAAAAGTCCATGAAATAGGTTTTTTTTCTAAAACCTTAAATCCATCAACCCTTTGACCACGTGACTAGCTGCCAAATTCTCACAATTGTGATGTGATATCCTCAAAAGTCTATAGTCTGCCACCACTTTTGTTTGTTTCATAAAATCTGCCAAGTGCCAACACAATTGTATATGTATGCGTGTGTATGTAACTATGTATATTGCCTCCAAGAATCATTAATTAATTAATTAATTAATTAATTAATGTCTTTCTCTCCATCACGTAAATGGCTCCAAAAAGTGATTGGAATTTAGCGTGTTCACATTGTAGGTTACATTTTGCACCCTTCCTCAATCATGTTCCGCTTTATCTTTAAACTCCGTAACTTCACCACATTACGCAATTTAACCTGCACAACCACAATTTCTCTTAGTTAACTTATTCAATACATATAATTACTTAAAACTAAACAAAACACGTAAGATAGACACTTTAAAGCCCGAGTTTCACCCTCTCCATCACATCCTCACACTTGTCGTTTGCTTGCCCTCAAGCAAATCTGTCTTTCACTTTCACGTGGGTCGAACGAGAAACACACTTCCCATTCCCGAGACGAAAGTTAAGGTCTAGTGTCATACCCGGTTCAAACTTTTTTTACAATTTACGAAATATTTAACGGAAAAGTGAATAATCCCATATAACATGGTTATCCAAGACTAACCCGCCCTTGAAACCAATAAATCATGCACATCTCTCACAATGTTCTCTCCACTCGGTTTATAATTTGGCTAATTTTTTTATGATGTATTAGCACTTTCAAAAGTAATCACTCAAAACCGATTAGAACACGTACCCGCATAGGCTTGCAACTCAATCATTCTCCACCACCGAACACGAATACTAAGCACAAGTCAAAAGGTCTTTGAAGGGTTGTAACGGGGCTAGGCTAAAGGTAGGAAATAGGATATTTTTAAAGTGGCTAAAGTGATGAAAATTCGATTTTTATTACAAAAGACTATTCTAAACAAAAGTAAACTATAAACATCACTACAAGGCAACCACTTAAGCCTTTTATTCAACAACTACTAACACTTCTTTTTGTGTTTTTCTCAAAGCGTTTTCAATCTTTTTCGCAACATTTTCTGTTTTTTTTTTTTTTTTTTTTTTTTTTTTTTTTTTTATAAATCATAACAACTATACAAACTTAAGCTCCTATAATCGAATTTTCATCACACGGGTTTAAAAAGAAAAGGTTTAAGGGTTATGGGCTGTAGGGTGGTCAAACGAAAGGTTTAGGCTCAAAATGGGCGACTAGGGAATTTGTTCGGGTAAGGATAGATAAATGGTTTTAAGAGAAAATGTTTACCTAATGCCTTAATCATTCTCGTGCTTGTATTCGGTCTATAGTCTCAAACGTATCAAAAGTTGCAAGTTCTACAATACGCGACTAATGGTCCACTCAAACAAAGAAACATGTAAATGTAAATCTATGATATAAAAGTGGCTCAAACCTCACGTATAAGGGTATGATATGTGATATGCATAAATTGCTAGTTCCTTAGGCGAATTATTCCCAAATAACCACCCGCTAAATACCTGTTATGCTTATTAATTTGAACTTGACCATGACAAAAAACCAAATGGGTTGTGACATCCCTCGTTGACTTGGTTACTTGTGCTTTTAAGATCGTTTTTGAGACAAGAAATTTTGAAAAATTTTTGAAATTTTCCCCCATCCCCATACTTGAGGTAAACATTGTCCTCAATGTATAGAATTTAAATGAATGGGTCAAAATCCATCCCCACACTTGAGGTAAACATTGTCCTCAATGTATAGAATTTAAATGAATGGGTCAAAATCGAAAACTTTTACTACTCCCCCATCCCCACACTTGAATCACATATTGTCCTCAATGTGTAAGAACTAGAGTTTTAAATGCACAAGGGATGTGACACGGCTAATTCCCCCAAAATTTCACCCCGGAAAATTAGTATACAATTTACACTCCACTTATTTACTAACTAAAAATCAAAGGTAAAAAGAAACGTATGCACCTGATTTTCTCGCAAGTGGCTCATGTGCTCTTCATCTCTTCAAGAAAGCGATCGTCTCATGAACATAATGTACCTACAAATCTTAACCCTTGTGTAGAAGCATGCTTCTCACAACCATTAAAATTTATTAGCTACTTAGTTCTACCACTTTTATGAAAATATTACCAAGCCATGCGTTACTTCATTTTGATTTATGTGGAAAAATAATGTACAACAATAACAATCCTAACTCACTTTCGTAGGAATCACGGTTGCATTTAGCTTATGCAACAAGCCCTTTTAAACCCCCCAATAGCTTGGGAGGACGAGAGGTCTCGTGAGGGTTATATAGGGAACACACCCACAACGTTCATTTAACTAAGAAAATAAAATAAAACAAATAATACAAACTCTACAACAATCATACCTGATTTGCTTCTCATGGTGGTCGAAGTGCACATTTGCCTACCGAGTTTCCAACATACGCTCGGTAGTTGGCATGCCGAATCCACTCTCTTTTTCTTCTATTCGGCATGCGTAATGTACAACTTCGGGGTGGTTTCTTGATGAAATGTCCAATGTCTTGCAAGACTACCCTTCGAATCCTTATACCCGAACCCGCATCCCCAACTTTGTTGGTTGGAGTGATAAGTATGGGAGAAGGATGGATATGAACGTGGGCATCTTTCGGATCCGACTCGTCTCGCGGTATGATGTCTTCCGCTTGGTTCAAACATTCATTTTCTTGCTCGGGAAGATCAATAGCCTCTTCCACCACATCACCATCTACTATTGTACCATTGGCCAAAACCTCCCGCTCGCGTTTAATTTGGGCTAATTCCTCCGCTAATTGACCCACTTGCACCACCAATGCTTCATGGGCTTTATCTCTCACTTCATTCGCTTTCTTCAAATCTTTGATATCCTGTTGATATTCTTTGATATCTTCATGATATTCTTTCGCCATGTTTATGAGAGAATCAAGCTTGGAATGCATTGACTCTAGAGGTTCCTCGAATTCCGGTTGAGGGTATTCATTATAATAATCATCATACTCCTCCTCCCGGCAACTTGAAAAATGTGGCAATTCGGGCTCATAGTAGTATTCTTGATAATGTGGTGGTGGTGGATTATCATATGGATAATATGAGGATGGACCACTGAAATCTTCATAATCCGCCCTCCTATAATCATATAATCCGCTAAGGTAGTCTTCCCGATCCCTGTTGGCTTGAACTTTTGCGTGGAAAACAGAGCAATCTTCCAAATAATGCTCTCCGCTTCCGCAACACTCACACGGATCATCATCTACCCAATTCATATTGAAAGATGTACCTGCAAAACATGTACCTGCACAGACAAGCTCGACCACCCAAAGTAAAATCACAAATATACAAGAAAAAGGAAAGAAAAATAAATTAAACTAAAATCGAACAAGCAATGAAATACTAAGCGCACTAGCTCCCCGGCAACGGCGCCATTTTGACGTGGCCGTGTCGTCCCGATCAGTCAAAAACCCAATTAAACCTAGGTAGCTAGGGTAAGTCGGGTATCGTATCCACGAAGAGCAGGTGGTCAGTATCGCACGACCCGTTCGATTAGTTAGACTATTTACAAATAATGTACAAGATGATTATGAAGTTTGCTAATTTTATTTATTAAATTAGTTTAAAAGGATATCGGAGTGAACCGACAAATTGATATTATATAAAACGATGATTTGTTAACGAAACTTTCAAAACTAAACTACTTAATTGAAAACAAGAATTAGGAATACGGATCACACCCGGTTTCGGTAATTGTAAATCCTAGGGTTCCTACATGTTTTAATTCAACTCAATTGCATACGATTAGCGGATTTAGTGTACCGTGACTTAGGTGCCAATAACTATCAACGTCCCGAAGAACGGACAAGAATACACTTTGTAATCAACACAAGTAAATCCTAACCACGACAATGCATAACTACACATAACCATTTCGCAAAGTCATAACTTTTAACATCGTTCGACAATTTACGAATACGAAACAAATGTAAACTATTGTCAATGGTTTCAAAAATCAATACAAGTTGTCACAAAGTCGAATCAAAGAACAAATGCATAAACCCTAGAAATATACAACTACCTACACCGGGGTGAATCCGAAGAGACTAGCCGCGCATGTCGGTTGTGATCCTTGAAACCCTCACGTGATTTTGTTCGAACCTCGTGTCTGCCTATGTCGGCTGCCTCCTCCCTTCTTGCCGTCAAAAGATGATGATCTGTGATGATTTTAGAGCCCCCCAAAAGTAGAATAATGATTGTTGCTCAAAAATCGATCCCCCTCTATGCGTTTCTCCCTTCTTGTAACCGTCCACGTAACTCCCTGTCATAAGTTGCTGCTAATTTTCGAGTGTAATCAATGTTGAAGTTGGGCTTATTTTCGAGCCCAAAAATAATGTTTTATGGCAGCCACTCTTTCGAAAATAAAATACATATGGCTGCCCAAAACTTTCGTTTGTAATGATGATGTGGGCCTTGCTTCCCAAAAGTCCATGAAATAGGTTTTTTTTCTAAAACCTTAAATCCATCAACCCTTTGACCACGTGACTAGCTGCCAAATTCTCACAATTGTGATGTGATATCCTCAAAAGTCTATAGTCTGCCACCACTTTTGTTTGTTTCATAAAATCTGCCAAGTGCCAACACAATTGTATATGTATGCGTGTGTATGTAACTATGTATATTGCCTCCAAGAATCATTAATTAATTAATTAATTAATTAATTAATGTCTTTCTCTCCATCACGTAAATGGCTCCAAAAAGTGATTGGAATTTAGCGTGTTCACATTGTAGGTTACATTTTGCACCCTTCCTCAATCATGTTCCGCTTTATCTTTAAACTCCGTAACTTCACCACATTACGCAATTTAACCTGCACAACCACAATTTCTCTTAGTTAACTTATTCAATACATATAATTACTTAAAACTAAACAAAACACGTAAGATAGACACTTTAAAGCCCGAGTTTCACCCTCTCCATCAGCAGCACTTAAACATTCATTGGATAGTTTCAATCGATCGGACATTGAATCGTAGCAGCGATCGAGTTAATACCCGGTATCGTATCAGAATTCGAGCTAGTGTGTGTTTGGTAGTAATCAGGTGATATCTCGAAGTATAAAACGAATTTGTTCGTCGTTCCAACGCAGGAATTCAAGTCCCACACCCCTCTATTTATACTGGAAAGTTGTCCCTGTCGCGTGGCGCGATGGCGCCTCTTCTAGCATAAGGTAGCCACGTGTCTTGGTAGTCTAGCTGAGTCGACGGTTCATTAAATTTCAATTTCGACAACAAACTGTGTGGATATTACTAACGAGGGAATACCCCCTGAGTTTTAGGGGCCCTGATCCTGATTCTGATTGTTCTGAGAATTTTAAGGTTTATGCAGGATCACTTAGGGGTCTTAATTAGGGTTTCTTATTTGTACAAAATATAATATATATAATAAGAAATAATAGTTTTGATGAGAGTTGTTATGGTTTGGGACAAAAAGGAAATAAAACGATGAGAAAAGAAAATAGACCCACTTTGTAACTTTAGGGTTCAACTAGAAAATCTCTTGGTATAAATTTTGGGTATAACTTTTGAGCTATTATATATATATATATATATATATATATATATATATATATATATATATATATATATATATATATATATTGTAAATGTGTTAAAGTATAGTACCCTTAATTCAACCTTATCCCGATGTCAAGAGACAGAACCCCAATGAACTTAGTCAGGCAGAGCCTTGACATGTGTTATGGGGCTCAGATCAATCGGAAAGGGTAGCGGTGATTGGGAGTTAAAACACTTTAAAACGAGAGAGGGCTTTGGTGTAAAATATTAAAGAGAAAAATTTGAATTTATAGAATGAGGGGAAGAGCCGAACGAAAGAAAGATGTGAGCACTTTGATTTCTATCCATGAATATATATATAGTTGTAAGGTCGCTTATTGGCCAAGAGAAATAATATTTCTTATGTTACTCAATTTGACACGTACACATCATTTGAATTTATATGCATACACGATATCTCAACATGCATTTATAGATTATTTCATTCTCACCTTTAGACACGTAGCTATCTATCTATATTTTGATTCCTTTTCTGACTATGATTAACTCGACACCTACCCAAATTTCAAACATCTCAATTGTTTAACTTTATTATTGTTTTATTATTATAAAGCTACGTACATAAGAAATTTTAATATTAGTTTATTAATTTTTCTATTATAATTAATCCACCTGCTTTACTTATTTGGTGTGTATAACTTGTAAAATATAATGTTTTAGAAAAAAATAAATATGTTATTTAGAACGGGAATATTTTTGTCTATATTTTGAACCAAGTTTCATTAAAAACAGAGTAGGTTCAAATATCATATATTTTTATCATTTAATAATTGAATGGTTCATGGGTCCGTCTAATTACTTCATATTTCTAATCTTCAACTTACCCGTAATCTACCCGTCTAATAATATAAGTTTTTTTTATATACTTTTATTTTATTTAGAAAGGTCACCCATATATAGGACAATTAATTATATTATTTCAACCAACTATATAAAATAGTGTTTAAAACTATTTGGGTTGAATATTTATATTAAAATATAAACTAGTTACTAGTGGTTAATAAATTTAACCAAACCTATAATTCTTATATAAAAATAGGAATGTTACATCCTCCCCACCTTGTTTTAAATCTCGTCCTCGAGATTTAGGTTACGATATTTCTTTTAGACTTATGTCATATTTTAGTAAATAAAAACAATATTTAAGGTAGATGACACGGAATTAAAATTTCAAATTTTGTGAATACGAGTTGTACCTTAAGTAGGATTTAATGGTTCAACTGAATTAGTTCAAGAAAGTGATGACAATCGAATGAGATGAAATGATATAATTTCCAAAGTGACTAGGTTCAAGCCAAAAGATATATGATCAATAGATATTTTAAAATGAATGTTAAGGACTTTTAGAATTAATAAAATTCTTTAAAAGAAAGCTTACTTTGATTGGCAACTGAGAAAGGCTTAGAATTGACAGGTTTCAAATTCCGGGCATGTGTGATATTAGATTATAATTATAACTTTTAAATAATTACAGCTGTCTATTTGGAATAAAGTACATAGTCTTTATTGTCTGCTCCTTGTAATTATAGTATAGTATAGGATTAAATTTGTAATATAGATATAGAACAATAACTATAATTATATTACAAGTTTCACGACTTCCTATATTGTTTTTTTTAAGTGCTATTTAAAAGAAAAGAGGATATAAATACTATAGTCCTAATATGCAGTGAAATATGTAGCCTATAGGTTGTACTAGTGCATAAGGTATGTATATTTTTATAATTGTAGTTATATGTGTGTTTTCAAGAATTACACCCTGTTAATTCTAGCATTTCTGTGGTTCATAATACCTGTATATATACGTATTTGTAATTAATACGTATCATAACACTTGAGTACGTATAATACCATTTTTTAATTAAAATATACTAAATAAGTATGATGACTTAATTTATATACATTAATTAGTCATTATCATGGTTGGATATTGGTTAGTGCTGCTTTGTTTAAGCATAGGTGATCAGTCCATGCCTAACTAAGGCTAGGCTACCCAATACCTGCCCCTGACAATAACCCTAGTACTTTAAAAATAATACTAACACTACTACTATTAATATATTATTACTAATAATAAAACTAATATTAATTACCAATAATAAATAACTAAACATAAATTTAAATGAGAGTATACCTCAAACATAATTTTATAAAAATATAAATTCTTCACCTCAATGGTTTAACAAGAATATTAATACTATATTGTAAATTAGGTAAATTCATTGACTCGATATTAAAGAGTCATCGTTTTTCATTAGTGCGGTTCACCGTGCAAAAAGCGGAATGATATTTGAGTTTGGATAAAATAACAAATCGGAATGAAGCCCTCCAGTGGTCTTCATAAAGCAAACGTATCACATGCGCAACAAACAGTGCATGTGTAATGTGTGGATTTACCAAGAAATGAAATAGATCAATATTTGGTAATATGAAAGAAATCCTCATGGTATGATGACCATTAGAGGAAGTAGAAACACGAAAGTCAACTCTTTATATGCAGAAGTCATAATTTCAATGAAAGAAATATAAGAACTTTATCTGGATTTTCGTGTGATAATCGTTGTTAAGTGACATTACCAAGGAATGTTGAATGAAATGAAATAGGGGAGTTGCAAAGGTATGTGACTCCTTTTGTAGTGATAATAATTATGACTCTGATTAAACCGTGCACTGATTGTTGTGAAATTTTGTTTCAACGTACCTCAGTGATATTTATGTCGTTTGTAGGATCATGTGGCCAATTGCTGCTTTTTTTATTAGTAGTTCTTCCACTGACAGGATTCGCATTGGTGTCGTCGTGTCCAATCATATTTTCAAAAGGTCTTGCCTTGAAAGTCGTGTGTGATATATTTCGACGTCTGTGTATAATTAAATTTTCATGTGTTTTCTTGTGCACTAGCACAATTTTACATGCTTCTTACTTGCGTTAATAATTTATGATAACGTATTGGAAATTCTTATATTTTTTGATGGCGTCCCAACTTAAAGGGTTTCCATTGTTATTATTGTCGCTCGAGTTACGAGGCAGATAATCAAACGAAATAATGTTTGATATCGAAATTATAGATATATGCAAGAGATTCCTGATAAAGAAATCTAGATTTATTATTGACACATATGCTTGTGCTTTATTCCTAATTGACTTTTGGAATTTCTTATAGATATACATATCTATATAATCATATATTTCACATGCTGTAATATACATACCTTTCATAAGATTAATGTATTTAACATATTCATATTTTTAGAAACAAGTCAAATATCAGGTCATGATACTATTTAGGGAAATCTTGTCACTTGTTTGACATATTATATACCCCGTCTTATCCGGTTCTCGCCGGAGAGGTAACCCCATTATATCCGGACAAGCTGGAGAGTCTGCTACACCATACCCAGTCTTGTCGGAGAAAAATTTTATATTTCCCATAAATAGATCTTTCTTAAATCATGATTTGGAAAGTGCATTATGACTTTCAACAAAGACTAAGAAAATTAATATTCACATGACGGATCAGATTCTAGAACAAAGTAGTAATAAATAAGAAATAACAGTAATCATACTTGCAACGTTCTAGTTATCATTCTCAGGGCATACCAAAACCTATCACAAGTATTTAGCTTATCTCAAAGCTTATACTAAGGCATATTTTCTTAAGTTCAAGTCTAAATATTATCCTAAGTGCTACCATAAAATATCAAGTTCCTAACTCTTCGTTTAAACTTAGGTATTTTATTACAACACTTATAGGCTTGAATCAGTGGCTCTGATACCACCTTCTGTCATGATCCCCGACCCACCCTGGAAGGAATAGGGAGCCGCGAACAGCCAAGTGGTACCGGTGATTATTTTGAAAAATATCGCAGCGGAAATTTCATCAGGACCGTGAGTTAGGAAAAATATCAGAGTTTAGAAAACACCGGATTTTATTTATTAAATAGATGGGATAAACCCATGTTTTACAAAGGTTGCTTTAATAAGGGATAAACCCAATTACATAAAACAATATTTCTTAATTTGATTTAATTAATAAAATAAGCCACTTCTTGAAGCCTTTCAGTGCCGTATCCATCTCTTACTCCAATCTACTGTAATTACCTGAAACGCGTTTTAAAAAGGTTTTGTCAGCAGGAAATACTGGTGAGTTCATTCATTTTTCATAAAACATATTTGTTATAATTCACATCATTAAGAGTTTTTACATTTGCTTCTTTAAGATTGGCAAAGACTTAATCACTGCAAACTATAACTAGAAAACAGTGTTATAAATTACAGTATTAAGAGCGATTACAATGTTTCCATATATCAACCAACTACCCACAGTATTTCTCACTCGACTCGTTTCTGTGACTATGGTCAGATCACCCATTGGCTAACTCGTTGTCCAATGGTGACGGGAAATAAGTAATGTATACAAAACCCCACATACCAGCTGTAATTGAAGATTACAAAGACTTAATCCCTGTAATTATAACTTTGAAATAAATAGGGTTTTGAAAGCAATTTGATAAAAAGAGAATGACTCACATTATAAGCATGCAGATTTATACGGGCAGAGCTTAGCCTATTGATTAGTCTTGTAACTTAGTGCACACGAACTAGGTAAGTAACTAATACAACATTTACGATAACTCACGAGATTAAAACCCTCACAACAAATGACAAAGTGCAATACTTAAAGATCCATCGAATTAACGACGAATGAAAAGGCATAACCCAAGTTTGAGCAGCACTTAAACATTCATTGGATAGTTTCAATCGATTGGACATTGAATCGTAGCAGCGATCGAGTAAATACCCGGTATCGTAGCAGAATTCGAGCTAGTGTGTGTTTGGTAGTAATCAGGTGATATCTCGAAGTGTAAAACGAATTTGTTCGTCGTTCCAACGCAGGAATTCAAGTCCCACACCCCTCTATTTATACTGGAAAGTTGTCCCTGTCGCGTGGCGCGACGGCTCCTCTTCTAGCATAAGGTAGCCACGTGTCTTGGTAGTCTAGCTGAGTCAACGGTTCATTAAATTTCAATTTCGACAACAAACTGTGTGGATATTACTAACGAGGGAATACCCCCGCTGAGTTTTAGGGGCCCTGATCCTGATTCTGATTATTCTGAAAATTTTAAGGTTTATGCAGGATCACTTAGGGGTCTTAATTAGGGTTTCTTATTTGTTCAAAATATAATATATATAATAAGAAATAATAGTTTTGATGAGAGTTGTTATGGTTTGGGACAAAAAGGGAATAAAACATTGAGAAAAGAAAATAGACCCACTTTGTAACTTCAGGGTTCAACTAGAAAACCTCTTGGTATAAATTTTCGGTATAACTTTTGAGCTATTTAAAAATATATATATATATATATATATATATATAATTGTAAATGTGTTAAAGTATAGTACCCCTAATTCAACCTTATCCCGATGTTACGAGACAGAACCCCAATGAACTTAGTCAGGCAGAGCCTTGACATGTGTTATGGGGCTCAGATCAATCGGAAAGGGTATCGGTGATTGGGAGTTAAAACACTTTAAAACGAGACAGGGTTTTGGTGTAAAATATTAAAGAGAAAAATTTGAATTTATAGAATGAGGGGAAGAGCCGAACGAAAGAAAGATGTGAGCACTTTGATTTCTATCCGTGAATATTTATATAGTTGTAAGGTCGCTTATTGGCCAAGAGAAATAATATTTCTTATGTTACTCAATTTGACACGTACACATCATTTGAATTTATATGCATACACGATATCTCAACATGCATTTGTAGATTATTTCATTCTCACCTTTAGACACGTAGCTATCTATCTAATTGATATGTTTTATTTTTTCATTATTTTATTTTGATTCCTTTTCTGACTATGATTAACTCGACACCTACCCAAATTTCAAACATCTCAATTGTTTAACTTTATTATTGTTTTATTATTATAAAGCTACGTACATAAGAAATTTTAATATTAGTTTATTAATTTTTCTATTATAATTAATCCACCTGCTTTACTTATTTGGCGTGTATAACTTGTAAAATATCATGTTTTAGAAAAAAATAAATATGTTATTTAGAACGGGAATATTTTTGTCTATATTTTGAACCAAGTTTCATTAAAAAACAGAGTAGGTTCAAATATCATGTATTTTTATCATTTAATAATTGAACGGTTCATGGGTCCGTCTAATTACTTCATATTTCTAATCTTCAACTTACCCGTAATCTACCCGTCTAATAATATAAGTTTTTTTATGTACTTTTATTTTATTTAGAAAGGTCGCCCATATATAGGCCAATTAATTATATTATTTCAACCAACTATATAAAATAGTGTTTAAAACTATATGGGTTGAATATTTATATTAAAATATAAACTAGTTACTAGTGGTTAATAAATTTAACCAAACCTATAATTCTTATATAAAAATAGGAATGTTACATCCTCCCCACCTTGTTTTAAATCTCGTCCTCGAGATTTGGGTTACGATATTTCTTTTAGACTTATGTCATATTTTAGTAAATAAAAACAATATTTAAGGTAGATGACACAGAATTAAAATTTCAAATTTTGTGAATACGAGTTGTACCCTAAGTAGGATTTAATGGTTCAACTGAATTAGTTCAAGAAAGGGATGACAACCGAATGGGATGAAATGATATAATTTCCAAAGTGACTAGGTTCAAGCCAAAAGATATATGATCAATAGATATTTTAAAATGAATGTTAAGGACTTTTAGAATTAATAAAATTCTTTAAAAGAAAGCTTACTTTGATTGGCAACTGAGAAAGGCTTAGAATTGACAGGTTTCAAATTCCGGGCATGTGTGATATTAGATTATAATTATAACTTTTAAATAATTACAGCTGTCTATTTGGAATAAAGTACATAGTCTTTATTGTCTGCTCCTTGTAATTATAGTATAGTATAGGATTAAATTTGTAATATAGATATAGAACAATAACTATAATTATATTACAAGTTTCACGACTTCCTATATTGTTTTTTTTAAGTGCTATTTAAAAGAAAAGAGGATATAAATACTATAGTCCTAATATGCAGTGAAATATGTAGCCTATAGGTTGTACTAGTGCATAATGTATGTATATTTTTTATAATTGTAGCTATATGTGTGTTTTCAAGAATTACACCCTGTTAATTCTAGCATTTCTGTGGTTCATAATACCTGTATATATACGTATTTGTAATTAATACGTATCATAACACTTGAGTACGTATAATACCATTTTTTAATTAAAATATACTAAATAAGTATGATGACTTAATTTATATACATTAATTAGTCATTATCATGGTTGGATATTGGTTAGTGCTGCCTTGTTTAAGCATAGGTGATTAGTCCATGCCTAACTAAGGCTAGGCTACCCAATACCTGCCCCTGACAATAACCCTAGTACTTTAAAAATAATACTAACACTACTACTATTAATATATTATTACTAATAATAAAACTAATATTAATTACCAATAATAAATAACTAAACATAAATTTAAATGAGAGTATACCTCAAACATAATTTTATAAAAATATAAATTCTTCACCTCAATGGTTTAACAAGAATATTAATACTATATTGTAAATTAGGTAAATTCATTGACTCGATATTAAAGAGTCATCGTTTTGCAATAATGCGGTTCACCGTGCAAAAAGCGGAATGATATTTGAGTTTGGATAAAATAACAAATCAGAATGAAGCC
>JARYGA010018906.1:0-141329 GCA_030545235.1 Helianthus tuberosus | reverse complement strand
GGGCTAAGAGGTGAGGTGGTGGTACGGTTCCAAGTACTTGATATGAGGTTTTTGGGACCTTACCCCTTCAGTGCACTTTCCCAAGTGTGTGTTTAGTGTTAGTAGAATAACGTGTTTTATAAAGTTAAAACTTAACTAATGCGTAAAAGGGGCTCAAAATATTAATAAAAATATACCACGATTCGCACACACCAAGTTTTTGGCGCCGTTGCTGGGGACACAAGGATTTTAATAAAATTTAAAATCAACAGCCTAATTATTTTTACTTATCTTTCTATTTTTTTAGGATTTTTCCTAATTTCTCAGTCTTTGCAGAGTTCAGCAAGGGCTGTGCTCAGCCAGACACGGGGTCGTGCCCATCTTTGTTAGTGGCAATCCTGTTTTAAGTCAGACAGTAGCTGACCACGGGGCTGTGCCCATCCGACACGCCCCCGTGTCCACCCCGAGTTGCTGAAAAGAAAACTGTAAGATCTCGACGGTTGGTAATTTCTGACAAAAATATGAGTGATATTGATTATTTTTACTTTCGCTCCTCTTATGGTGAGGGGTGTCAAATATGTGGTGGATTCCATAAAGATTTAGAATGTTTCTTTCTAAATTGCCATCCCCACTATTTAGACCCATCATTTTCCTGTAATAACCTTAAGATGGGCGAAAGTAAAAATGATCACTATCTCTCACCCGAATGCCCTCAGCCATCTTTTTTAGACGACATAACCTCCGAAGAATTATATCGAATCGAAGAAATAATTCTCCTTAAATTAAAAGAATTAGAGCTTGAGATGAAAACAAGTTATTCATCACAAGACAACGATCAAGGAGAATTGTTGGGGACACATTCGGATCCTACCAACATCGACCACACCAAAAGTACCTCAACCTCTTGTGAAAACATGAGCGATAGTCGTCCCTGTGTCGATTGTGCGGTGAAGGACTGGTGTGTGTAAGGTGTAATATGTTTTTATTAATATTTTAAGCGCATTTTACACATTAGTCAAGTTTTAAATTTATAAAACGCGATATTCTACTAACACTAAACACACACATGGGCAAGTGCACCCATCGTGAGCGTAGAATAGCGTTGGTAAGATACCTAGGTCGTCCAAGGACACAAGAGCTTTTAGTACCAGTTTATCCTCAACGTCTAATCAAATCAAAATTTTTAGAAAAGGTTTTTACATGAAAAATAAAAACTAAAATGCTGAAAATAAAAATAAAATAAAACATATAGACAAGATGAATCACTTGGATCCGACTCGCCTTTAATGTATCCTTTGGTGATTTCCGCACTTTTGCACTTTTTAAGAGATTATCTTAGTTATAGTAGTAGGCCACTCTTTTGAAGGTGAAGTTACCCTAAACCCAGCGGTTTGAGTCAGCAAGGATACAATCCCAAAGGGTTGGAATATTGAAAGATAATTAATTAAGTTATTAATGCGAAAACTGGTAGGCCCCTCTTTTGAAGGCGACGTTACCCTCGGCTAAGTGGTTTGAGTCAGCATGGATACAATCCCAAGTAGCCGGTTTAATGTATTAATAGTAGTTTACATATGAGGGGGTCAAGCCATTCGCACCCCCGCCATCCAATACCAGTGGGTATTGAAGGAGGTCCTAGTAAGCTTGACCCAGGTCCTTGCAGGATCTATACATTGAACAAGGAAAGAACCTTACTAAACCATTCCCTTAACCCCCAACCAGGTAGCCAACATATCTCTATATAGACCATAGAGATATGAATGGTGTAAATCTTTTACTCTATATAGACAGTAAAGTAATGCAAAGACACCACGGACAAATGATAAAGAAGTTTCACCTTCAACATAAGAAACTAGTTATTAAAGTCATTAATACAAAACAAAATAAAAAGTGCAAAAAGATTAAAAATCTAAAGTAATACATTAAATGCTTGTCTTCACCAAGGGATGTAAGAGACTTAGCCAAACATGGCCTTTGATTGACAAGAACTCTTACGATCAATCTTGGATCCCGAGACTACTACACACACCCTAAGGTGGATGATGGATGATGGTGATGGATGTGGGTGTTGTAGTGGTGGTAGAGTGGTGGCAAAGTGGGAGAGATGTGGTTTGCGAAGGGATGCCTTTGAAGTGAACCAAGCACCCCTATTTTTAGCCTGGTCAGAAGCCCAGCCACGGCCCCGTGTTCGCTGGACACACCCCCGTGGCAATCCTCTTTCTCTTCCTTTATTAATTGCTCTTATATGCATTAGGCTTCACATGGCCCCATGTTTGCTGGGCACGGCCCCGTGTGCAGAAGCGTATCTGTACTACCAAGATTTGCTAGATTTTGTGAATCTTAGCGTTGACCACGCCCCGTGCTTAGTGGGCACGCCCCCATGGTGGGCGATAGAAGCTTCTACAGCTTTGTCTTTTCTGCAGTCACCTGACCACGCCCCCGTGCTCAGTGGGCACGGGCTGCGGTCAGCCTTCTGTTTCTTGTTTTTGCTTGGGAATATGCTGTCTAGGGGTCGGGCATGCCACGTTTATTCCTTTTCTTTGTATTTATGTTAGTTTTTGCTGCATATTTGTTTCTTTTGTTCATTTAAGCTCATTTGGTCCTGAAAATACAAAAGGAAGACAAAAGCATATTTTTTCCAACATTAGTACTAAAAAAGGGTTAGTTTTATGCCTCATTTGATGTAATTTATATGTTGTATTTTGCACACATCAAATACCCCCACACTTGAATCTTTGCTTGTCCTCAAGCAAAACTCTTTATTTTGTGGCTTGCACACCCAAATGGAATTGGTAGAAGAGAAATTTTGGGCTTGTCTTAAGTGTCGGGAATCCAAGATCTTTATTGGGTTTTATTTTTATATTATTTACAATTCTATTCGTTATGATTTACTTAGAACGTTTCATAAGAGGAATTACTTATTTGGGCATAACATGCCTTTTTAAAATTCCATTTATATACAAGTTCACATACCTCACGGGAGATCACTCAACACTCGGCCGAAAATGTATTTTTGTGAAACACTCGAGACCGGCACGGAACTTACTTCTACCATATGTTTGCCAAGCAATCAATCCTCCTTCTTTTTAACTATAAACCTTTGTAAATATCAAGAGGACTTTGGGGAAGGGTTACGCTTGGGCTAACGGTAGGTGGTTTTGGGTAAGTGGTTAGTAAAAAGGGCTAAAAGCACAAAAAGCGTCGGTCGTCGTAAAACTTTTTGTTTTTGTGACTTTTATTCAAACTAAGCATTTTTAAACAACGTTTCTTTGAGAACTTTGTTTGTTTTTTTTTTTTTTTGCTAAACTTCCTTTTTTTATAAGGGAACGTCACAAGAAAACCGCGCTTTTTACTAAGTTAAAAGGTTGAAAAGAAAAAGGGTTTTGGTGCGTAATGGGTGTTTGTTTTGTTGGGTTTAGAAATGAAAAGGTTTAGGCTCAAAGGGGTTAACTAGGGGGATTTTGGGTAGGTGATAAAGAAAATGAAAAATAATGGTGTTGAAAGGAAAATGGGTTAGTCCTAATGCCTCCATCATTATTTACTTGGGTTTGAGTTGGTAAGGACCGGGAATGTATCGTCGTGGCAAGTTCTAGAGTCGTAAGAACCAAGCGGCTATTCACACAAGAAACGAAAAATGAGCATTTAATTTAAAGTTGTATGCTCAATAAAGGCTCAAACTCACTTATTGTGGGAATGGGTTTATAATGTGATCAAGTATATATAATCAAATTTTAACTAGATTTGTTATGCCGTTTCATAATTTTCTTATGTTGGTTCTTTTTATCACGACGCTATCGGTTGTAAACTTGTAAAAATATAACCTTTTGGAACTTATTATTCCCAAATTAAAGCAAGACAAGTAAAAAATGAAAAGTTTTTGAAAAATTTTTGGGTGATTAGCGGTTCCAATAGAGTTTTGTGTAAGGCTTGTTATTAGGATTTGCAAAATTCAAGGTTTTAGCATCCCCCCCCCCTCATACTTAAATTACACATTGTCCTCAATGTGTCCGAAAAATAAGTTTTTAGGTTTATTGAATGTGTAAAAAGGTGTTTAAAAACAAAGTTTTATGTTACTGGGCGTCTGGACACGGGCCCGTGTTGGTCCGGGCACGACCCCATACTTAGATCGCCAGTATCATATTAAACAGAAGGCTGGGCACTGGGGCGTGTTCAGTGAACAAGGCCCTGTGTCCAGTTACCTAAACTGGGCGTTTTCTGCAGAACCATGGGCACGGGGGCGTGTTGGGCTGAGCACGGCCCATTGCTGAACTTGCTGTAATGAAGGAAAATTTTCAGGAGGCTCTGTTTTTGTGCATGGGGTGTGGTTTCAAAGTTCCCTTAGTAACCTCCACCATTTCGAGTGTTTTCAACCGTTACAACATCATCCAAACACCATTTAGTACTTAAAAACCATCATTCATTCAAGAGTGAATTACATAATTTCTAGAAAACTACAAACTAAATAAGTAGGTCATAAAATTCAAGAAATCTTAAACCTCAAAGAAGGCCTAGCCTAGATATGTTTATTATAAGAGAAAATTTCCGAAAATATAATTCTTTCGGTTGAAAAGGCTTGTAGAACTTCTTCTCCGGAAAGGGCCCCTCACACATCGTTAAGCCATTCCTCTATCTCCCGAGGGAGAAGGAAGGCGGGCTCATTAGCTTCCTCATGTGGAGAAGATGTGACTTCCACCGGAACCTCTTGTAAGGTGTCAAGAGGAGGTTCCGGGGGGATGTCATCCCATCCGGTGGGATTAATAACCCCTTGTGCCAAGCTTCAATCTTCTTGGGAGAAGATTGGTTCCATAGGAGGCATCGCAAGAATATTCAACCTTTGGTGCAAAAGGTTGATTTCTTGGAAGCTATTTTCTAGCCCCACCGTTAGATAGTTGATACGGTCGATTAGGACTTCTTCTACGGATGCCATCTCGTCGAGTGCCTCTCTTAGCGCCATTATGTAACGCATAAAGGTTGCTTCGATCGAAGGCCTTCGTTCCCTGCGACTGTCCCTTGAGTGAGCTGAAGAGGTTCTACTATTCTGGCTTGACATTCTAAGAAAACAAGTTAAAAAATTCAAATTAATGACACAGTAACTCCGGCCACGCCCCGTGGCCACCAATCTGCAGATTTTTAAAACAAGGAATCTTGAAGTTTTAAATTATTTTTTTGGCTTTTGAAACATTTCTGAGCAGAAATAACTTAAAACAGTGTTGTAAAAACTTATTTTTGATAAGATTCCTTGATTAAACACCTAACAAGTATCACAGTAAAGCTTGAAAACTTGTAGATTCAAGCTTTAATGGAGGTTTTGAGGAGTTAGTGAAGAAGAAGGCAATAGACAAAAGTAGTAAAGACAAGATGGTTGTTGAGAAACTTCTTTAGAATATACCTTGTAGGGTATATGTGAAGATGCCACCAGATCTGTGTCTTTGGAATGAGTCCAAGTGTGCAGGAATCTTGCTGCATTTATAGAAAACGACAGCACGCTGACCACGGCCCCGTGTCGGCTAGACACGGCCCCGTGGTCAGACAAGATTCTGACACATTTTGTCCGTATTCTGACTTAAAGTAAGACACAAATCTTCAGGTGGGCACGGGGGCGTGTTGACCTGGACACGGCCCCGTGGCTAGAGGTTTTTATGAAGTTTTGTCTTATTTCAAGGAATTTATCCAGATCGGGTGGTTCCTTACTGGATGGAACAACACCGAAGTGCCTGAGGTACCTTAATTGCCCTTGATTTAGACAAAAACGCAAGAGATTATCAGAAAGGGTGAATCCTAAGCTAAATACCGGTGGGCGAGACCAACCTTTATTTCCCTTATCCGGGCTCTCGTTAAAGAAGGTATATGTTGAATCGCTCAGGTCTATGTATGCATCGGTGGAGACCGTTGGCGAGTCCTTCACGGCACAATCGACACAGGGAAGACTATCGCTCATGTCCTCACAAAAGCTAGGGGTGCTTTTGGGAGTAATGATGTTGTTATATTCCGAATGTGATCTCAACAATTCTCCTTGATCGTCATCTTGAGATGAATTATTTATTTCCATCTCAAGCTCTTTTATCAATTGGAGAATTACTTCTTCCATTTGAAATAATTCTTCGAGAATCATATCATCTAGAAGAGATGATTGAGAGCATTCGAGGGAGAGATAGGGATTGTTTTTACTTTCGCCCATCTTAATGTTACAGGAAAACGATGGGTCTATATAATGGGGAGTGTAATTTAAAAAATAACATTTCAAATCTTCATGAGATCCGCCATATATTTGACACCACGCACCATAAGAGGAGTGAAAGTATGTTGGTCCCGTTGATACAGGATCTGATCGTAAGGAACAAGATGAATCGACGTCGTCTAATGTGCGGAATCCATTATGACGAATCACAGATTTGTTCAAAACAGAATTCAATGTTTAACTGCTTGTCTGTTCTTTCTATTAAGTGTTCTGAAAGTTACAAAGATCCGGTAGAAGTACAGACTATCCGTGCGAGTCAAAAGTTCTTACAAAGTTGCACCGGACCTCCTATTTATAGACAACCTCAGGAGACTAGAAGTGTTGTTCGTACGGGTGGGCTATCCGTGCGTATGACTTATCCGTGTGTATGACTTATCCGTGCAGATGAGTTCTCCGTGCGGATAAGTTATCCGTGCGGATTACCATCCGTACGTATTGCCATCCATACGTATTTCCATCCGTACGGGTGAACTTGTTCCAACCAACACTTTTACATACAAAACCTACTCCTGAGTTGTTATGCTATCTACAATCATACATACAATAGACAAAAACACAGAATACAAAATATGACAACATGCTGACGGAAGCTACAGACGTTATGTACTAACAGACTCCCCCTCGGATGTAGCTGTAGTACCTTCCAGCATAGTCTTCAATTCTTCCTGTTGCGTCTTCGTTCACGCGCTTTCTCCCTTCTTTTCTGTGCCTTTTCCTCCAACATTCTTTTTCGTTTTTGTCTTCCTTCAGTCATCCACCAATTTCTGTAGACAGGATCTCCATCACGCTTCCGTTCCCACTTAGGGATTTTATTTTCTTCAGATTCAATTGGTGTTTGATCTGTTGGAGGAACAATCCCCAATTTACGTTTTCCCAACTCAGCAGCTCTTTCAGCAATCTTTTTGGAACGTTGTTCACGCTTGTATACTTTCAAGAACTCGTCAATCTCTAGATCTCTCCATTTTGTCTTCCAGTATCTTCCAGAGTTGATGTCTTTTGCGTAACAAACATCCACAACCTTTTGATATTGCATAGCTTGCTCTCTGTCAGGCCTCTCATAAACTATCTTGTTGTAGAACAGACAATCTATATCTTTCTTTGAGCAATTTACAAGCCACATAGGATCTAACACACAGATCCTTCTTGCTTCTCCAGTGGACTTGTTATGTAATGAGATTATTGCTTCAGCTGTAGATTGATTGTACAACCACCCTTCAAACTCTTCGTGGAAATCTTGCTCCATTGCCCGTAAAGGCATGTTCTTCAAGCAACTAGGAGGCTTGACATCCAGAGTAATATCTTTTTAACCACTTTCTAAGATTCTGACAATTTGTTGTGGAAAGTGTGGTTTCCAATCAGGATACCTTTTCTCAGCTTGCTTGCGGCTTCACATAATTCCATAACCTTTGATCATGTTGCTTTACATCTAACCCATGGTAGAATTCTTTGATGTTCTTTGTTTTTACCAATTCATCTATATCCCACCAGGGCAGTGTTTTGATATCAGCCAAGAACTCAAAATACTGTACTCCTTGTTCTCTTCTGATTGGATAAACTATTAAGTCTTCCAAATATCCCCAAGAGAGAATATCACCCCAAGAGAGTTCTTTGTCGTGTGTGAAGAATTGAAGTGCCCTGAGTTTCTTTCTCTCTTTTGGCATGACTTTGTACCATTTCTTTCTTTCTTCAACAAGATTTTCTCTCGGTATAATATCTGGAATACCTTCTGTAGAAACTTTCTCCACTATCTTTCTCCTGATTTCTTCTTCATTTCGATCTTTGAACATTTCCGACAACGAAGGAAATGTTTCATCAATTCCAGAATAATGAAAATCAACTTCATCATCAGATGAATCTGAAGCATCTTCAACAATTACTTCGTTGTAATGATCGGCTTCAAAGGCATATCTTGATTCAAATACATCTTCAGAAGTCTCAGGAATTTCATCTTCAATAACGAATTTAAACTTCCCTTCTTGCAACCCCAATTCTTCTAACATCTCTTCCCTTGTCCTTCTAACCTCAATTTCTTCCTGATTTTTATCATGTAAGAAAATGACGGTAGGATTTGTGAGGAATACCTGATCCATGTGCTGCTTTCTAGAAGTAGAAGATTCTTGCTGATCATCATCTTCTTGTTCGTTGATTTGATCATTCAGAAACTCCTCAATCTTTTGTTCATCAATAGGATTCTTCACAATCAATCCTGAAGCACCTTGATCATCGTCATCATTCTTCTTATCATCATCTTTCTTATCATCGTCGTCTTTCTCATCATCGTCTTCTTCATCTTCATCTGCTTCATCATCTCCAAGAAGTTCTTCATCAGAATCACTAACTTCTTCTCCACGAGCCTTCTTTGCTTCTTTTCTCCTTTTTCATAATTTTCATTCTGTAAAGAGCTTCTTTTACGTTGAGAGGCACAGTATATGCATCACCAATAAGTACAAATTGCTTTGTCTTGAATTCTAATAGCAACACTTCTTTGGCCTTTTTCTTCTTTTGTTCAGCAGCAACTCTACGAATGATTTGATCAGAATCAATGATTTGAGAAGGCTCTCCAACTAACATGAAATCTTGACCATGTACAACTTGTTCTTGAGCACTTTCAGCATCAATCATCTCAGTATCAATTTGACTTGAAGAAACACCAGCTTCCTGAACATCTTCAACTATACTTTTGTTATTTTGTATCGCATCTTCAGCTAGTCTTCTTTCTCTTTCAAGTCTTCTTTCTCCAACTTTTCTTACTTCAATTTCATTGAAGGCAGCATGAACATCCTTTTTCAAAAGATTTTCCACAACAGAATATAACATCTTAAGTTGTTCATCCTTCACCACTTTGTCTGCTTTCATGGCTTCCATCTCCAACTTCATAGCTTTCATTTCATTTGAAGTAGCTTCACTCATTTCACTGAGAAGCTGATTGAGTGTCTGATTTACATCCTGGAGATTCTTTGTCTTCTCATTCAATGAAGAGATTTCTGCCGTAAGAACTTCAATCACTTTAGTATTATTATCACCATCTTCCTTTATTTTCTTCATGGTGTCTTCATCCAAGATTAACACCGATCTAAGTTGATCATGAGCTTTCATTATTTTATTAACTTGCTTCAACAAAAGATCACGTTCGTTTTCAGCCTTTTCTTTTTCTTTTTCAAGCTCTTTGACTTTCTTTGCCAGAACTCTCACTGTTTCATTGTTGAACAAGTCAACATCAATATTCAGATCTTCTAACGGATCACCTGAAGCAGGTGGAATATTGCTAAAGAAATCATCTGAGTCTCTTCGATGTGAAGATTCTGGAATCTCAATATTCTTTGGTATTTTCGGAAAATCTGAATAGGAGACTCCACCCTCGGTAACTTCAACGTAGTCATCGTGACTAGTCTTCTTTTCAGCTTCTGTTTCTCGAGGTTTAACATGTTGTGAATCTTTACTTCCTTGTTCAATTTGAATTTGAGCTTCTCCTTTTCTAGCACGGACATTTCTAGGAATGAGGCCAGCTACAACTGCTTTTCTTTTCTTGATTTGTTTCTTTGGATTCTCAGGATCATAAGTTGAATCTTCTTCATCTGACCCTTTCTTTTTCTTTGGAGACTTTTTCTTTAACTGAGCTTTTCCTTTGCCAAGAGTGATTGGATCAAGTTCAGATTCTGACAAAGTGGCTTCAGAATCATCATCACTTGATATTTCTTGAACAGCACCTTCTTGATCTTTGACACCTTTAGCAGCATCCTCATTCTTCTTTAAGAAACTTTCCAGAGATTGTGATAACAATTCAGCTCCTTCTTTAATAACTTTTGATGGTTCCAAAACTTTTTCATCTATCAACCTTTGCTGCGGAACTCCAGAAGACCCTACAAAACAAATGTTGATAGATTTATAAAAGATTTTACACTATAAAATTCTAATTTCCTTAAGACTCCCCCTTTCACAATACCCTTTTCTGCTTTCTTTGGAATAGAAACTACAGGGGACGTCTTTGGAGTTCTCTTTCTCTTCCCATCCTTGATACACCACCATCTAGTATCTTTCTTAGAGAACAAGCTCATCCTGTCATCTTCATTATCAGAATTACTATCTTCATGTCTCCATGCATCATTTCCTGGAGCTACATAGTCTGGATTTTAAATTTTGCAGATCATTCTTTTTGCTCCTGGATTTGGACCCTTGATCAACCTGCTGATTGTGTCTGGTGACATATGCCTCAATCCCAAAATATCGTTACTTCTCTTTTCTAATCCTTCAAACTGATCATCCATCAACATCTGGATAAACCTAGGATACATAAGGAACCTCTTGCTTCCATCCTTTACATTCTCCGTCATGTAATCAAAAATTACTTGAGAGATATTGTACGGTCTGTTCAGGACAAGACAAGCAATGATATTCATGATATAATCTTGAGTTTCATCATATCCGCCCTTTCTGTGTGACAATGCATGAAGAACACAATGAGCCATGAATTTGTAAGCGTGACTGAAACTTGTTTTCAGCATCTTTCCATTTACACTTCCAGCAAAACCCATTCTACACCACATCCCTTTTACAAGACGTTCAGAAACAATGGTTGGGTCGCTATCAGTGTCTCCTAAATTCAACACTCTCCTTACATCACCAACTGTCACTTTCATCTCCAAATCTATATCTTTTCCATTCTCATCTTTCTTTGATACAGCAGAATAAATAGTTTTATCACTCTCTTCGTATCTTGCAGCATTCCAAAATCATTTAACATGAGATTCATATGCTACAGTCTTATCAGTTAAAGCCTTAGAGATTCTGCTTTCTCTCAAGAATTTCGCAATATCTTGAACTATCGTGTTTTCGGTAAACTCTTTATCCAACACACAATAAATATTATGAGATTTATCCCAATCCTGCAGAAATTTTATTCATTTAAGAAATATTTTTGGGATCTCAAAATATTCTAACAATAGAAAAACTTCCTATGCTTTGTGAAAGATTATCCATATGGATTGACAATTGAAGGGTTATCCGCACGGATTGCCATTTAAAGGGTTATCTGCACGGATTGCCATCTAAAGAGTTATCTGCACGGATTGTCATCCGTCCGGACAAAGTGTCCGTCCGGATTGGTCAACTAAAGTCAAACCGGATGATAGTGATGAAGATTGGCAATCATGCAGATAGAAAGATAACAAGACTTTGCCCTGAAATGTTATCCGTGCGGACAACTTGTTTATGCCCCGGATTGCCATCCGTACGTACAGCCTGTCTATGCCCCAGATTGCCATCCGTGCGTACAGCCTGTCTATGCCCCCGGATTGGCATCCGTGCGTACAGCCTGACATTGCCCCTGGATTGCCATCCGTGCGGACATGTGCCCGGATTGTCATCCGTGCGGACAACCTGTCTTTGCCCTGGATTGTCATCCGTGCGGACAAGTTATCCGTGCGGATTGCTATCCGTCCGGATACAAATCACAGATGAAGAACAATCTTTAAACATCAAAAATTTTCTAAGGCAAATCCTAAAATTGAACACAGATCTACACAGAGGATGTCAACGCGATCAAAACCCTATGTTCAATGTTGTCTAAAACGTCCTATTCTCAGTTTAATTTCACAAAAACCTAACCGACACTACGTACCGTCCAAACATCAGATCTACAAGATTTAAACATGTTATAACAAAAATTAAACCGGTAAAACTCTAGATCTAATCATTCCGAACAAAACCCTATGATTTATTCATGACAAATCAGACTAACACAGGCTAGATCTAAGATAAAAGCTCCGAAAGAAACAATACGATATGAACAGTTATCAAACAATGAATTATTGCAGATTTGAGTTAGAAAAACATACCTTTGCCATTGTTTATGTTGTGCAAACCAACGAAAACAAAGATCCGTGCAAAGAAATCCAACGAAAATGCTCAGAAAGTTGATGTATGTGTGAGAGAGAAAGAGAGTTGTACGTGCGGATAACATTGACTGACTCTTTGACCCTCTATATATACTATCAACAGACCCGGATTGTCACTCGTGCGGATTGCCATCCGTGCGTATTGCTATCCGACCGGATGAACATCCGAATGAGGCACACTTTAACCTTTTTAATGGAAACTTTGATTTTTCTCAAATTTTGTCAGATTTTAGAAATCCACTTAAGTTACTTGGTTCAAATTAATGACCCAAGGTACTTAATTTGTCGACCAAGTCCAACTTAATGACCTTGGTTGACCTGAAACAAAACATACTAACTTTGGAATTTTTGTTCAAACATTTTTCTGAAAAATTATAAGTATCAACTTAATGAACTTGTTTTTGATATTTCAATTATAGATTAGTTATGATTAGCTCCAAACACATCTTCCATCCCAGAAACTTCCTGCATCTTCTATCAACTTTCGAATCCGAAGATCAACTCTCCACTTTGGTTTGTCGGAAAATAAAGCAGAAAAATAAAATCTTTTTGGGATTTTTAAAGAAGCAATTAGACTAGACAGAATATAAGAATAGTAAAAAATAACTATTTACAAACATATTTTTGGTGAGCGTGTTAGGGAATCATATCAGCTTCCGACAAGTTACAAGTACCATTAAGCTTGATTTCATGTCAAACATTAAACAATTCACTTAGATTGTCGATATGCTGATCCACTTAAATTCTTACACACATTTCAATCTATTCAGGATACTGATTTAGTATTTTAGAGACTTAAACTTATACGCGTGTCCCACCTCTTGAATATACTCCCGTATCCAGATCTCGATATTCAGTCTTACAGGTAATTATAGCACAAATGATATCTGTAGGGGTTAATAATTTATGAAGAATCATGAGAGCTCAGGTCAGAACTACCGTTCAGCAGAGAGATCATGACTCAACCTTTTGGGTGTGTCCCCTTTAGAGGATCTTTTTTACAACAGCATTGCTAAGCAATTTTATTGTCTTATCATATATGCTGAGGGTGATGCTATGTTTCAAGCATTTGCAGAAAGTATTATTCGAGGACTAGGTCAGAACTACCGTTCAGCAGAAGTCCTGGAATAATACCCCAGATATCATTGAGAATAAAGACCTAGTATATCAGAAAAAGAAATCTTTCAAACGAGATTTCAGGGGTTACCTATATATCCAAGTAGTGTTCCCCACGAAATAAGCAAGTAAGATTTTAGGTTTATATCTCGAACAGACTTACTAAATGTGTAAAAACCTATCGGTACATCATCAGTGAGACTGTTTAACGCATTTGAACTTTCCATTTCTTTAGCGTACTGTAACCGTCTAGCTGATGTACTATCATTTTCCCTTTTTACACAAACTCTTTTTGAAATTTTCCAATGTTTTTGACTTTTTCGAATTTTTTATTGTTTTTGTATTTTCTGAAAATAAAACTACTATCTCCCCCTAAAAACCAAAACAAGTAAAAATTCGACAAACCATTGCAGATTGTTTTTCAACATCATCTACAGTGGTACCTTCATCAACGCCAACGATTTCCTCCGCATCCGATAGTAACTTCATACCATTAAGTTTCAAAAGATATTTAAAGCGTGTTTTGTTAAATGCTTTGGTATGTAAGTCAGCTTTTTGTTCATCGGTGTGGATTTTCTCTATTCGTATCAACTTCTTCTCGAAACAGTCTCGGATGAAGTGATGACGAATTTCAATGTGTTTTGTTTTAGCGTGATGAACAGGATTTTTTGTTATGTTAATTGCTGCCTCATTATCAACAAAGATAGGGAGTTAAGAAATTGCAAACCGTAGTCTCGCATCTGTTGCTGAATCCACAAGATCTGAGAGCAGCAGCTGCTAGCAGATACATATTCAGCTTCACAAGTGGATAAAGCGACAGAGGTCTGCTTCTTGCATTGCCAAGTGACCAGTCGTGGTCCGAAAAACTGGCACCCCGCTGTTGTTGATTTAGCATTCACTTTGCAGCATCCGAAATCAGAATCAGAATATCCTTCGAGCATGAAGTCGCCAACTTTTGGATACCACAACCCCAGAGATGGAGTTCCTTTCAGGTAGCGTAGAATCCTTTTCACAATTACCATGTGTGAAGCTCTAGGATTTGACTAAAATCGAGCTGCGAGGCAGGTTGGGTACATAATATCCGGTCTTGATGCCGTCAAGTACATTAACGAGCCGATCATGGAGCGATATAATGTTTCATCTACCTTCTCTCCGGTGAGATCAGGATTTATCCCATGGTTCGTCGCTAATGGGGTGGACATTGGTGACATTCCTGACATCCCGAATTTCTCCAGAACATCATGAACGTATTTTGTTTGATGTATGAAAGTTCCCTCGGGAAGTTGATCAACCTGAAGTCCCAAGAAGAACTTCATCTCACCCATTGAAGACATTTCAAACTTCTGCTTCATAACTTGTTCAAAATCTTTGCAGAGTTGTTCATTTGTAGACCCGAAAATTATGTCATCCACATAAATTTGGACTATCAGAAGATGCCCGTCGACTTCTTTTGTGAACAGCGTCTATCTTAACTCGAGTGAAGTGGTTGGCTAACAGATGTTGAGACAAGGTCTCATACCAGGCTCTCGGGGCTTGATGTAAGCCGTACAACGCTTTGTCAAGGAGATAAACTTTATCTTTGTGAATTGGGTCGGTGAAGCCCGGTGGCTGCCCGACATAAACCTCCTCTTTCACCTTGCCGTAGAGAAACGCCGACTTCACATCTAACTGAAAAACTTTAAATCCTTTCCACGATGCAAATGCAAGGAAGATTCTGATTGCTTCAAGTCTTGCGACAGGGGCATATACTTCGGTGAAATCTATCCCCTCCTGCTGACTGAAGCCTTGGACAACGAGTCGAGCTTTGTTTCGAATGATAACTCCTCGATCATCCCTCTTGCATTTAAACACCCATTTGGTATTAATCTTCTGGTGACCATCGGGCAAATCTACTAGCTTCCACACACCTAACTTTTCGAATTGGCTTAACTCCTCCTGCATTGCATTTACCCACGAATCTTCAGTAAGCGCCTCTTTGTACGTTCTTGGTTCTATCTGCGAGATAAAGCAACTTAAAGAAAATTCAGTTTGTAAAGGAGCAACTTTTGTATAAAAACATGTAAGCCCTTGATCAAGCTGTCTTCGAGTGCGGACGCCTGACTGCAGTTCTCCGATTATCAGTTCCTCTGGATGATAAGAAAGCGTTCTTGGCATCACCTCGCCTGAAACGCCTTGATCAAGCTGTCTTCGAGTGCGGACGCTAAATTTGTGACGTTTTGATTAGCAACTTGTTCACTGACTGGAATAGTTTGATTTGAAAACTGGATTAGCTCCCCCTCAGAATCTAAATCATCACGAACGAATATTGGTCTGTTTTCATATTCTTGATTATCATTCTCTGCCGTCTGATCTTCTTGAGCAACATCATTTTCAATATCGTCATGTTCTCCAGCATTGCTTGGACCCGCCTCATCATCATTTGAAGCTTGTCGTTTTCGATAAGTTTCTGCTGGAAATCTTTCATCTAAATCTTCATACTCTCTTAGAATATCCAACTCATCAAAGAACTCTGGTTCTTCCTCCATGTTGAAGGATTCCCACAAAGTATCATAATTAAAACGCCATGAGTCGCCAGGATTCTGTGGAGGCATTGTATGACCTTGACATTCAACATTTTGAGCTTCAATAATCCGCTTCAGACTTGGAATGAAGACTTGTCGTAACGGACTTGAATAACCTATGAATATTCCTTCGATACTCTTCGGACCAAACTTTCCAAAAGGTTCTAGAACAGTATAGGGTGACCCGAACGGTTCAAGATACTTCAAATTCGGTTTTCGGTTATTGATCAACTCAAAGCATGTTTTGTTGAATTTCTTGACAGTGAGAACTCTGTTGAGCGTATAGCATGCGGCGGAAACTGCTTCTGCCCAGAAATTTATCGGTAACTTTGAATCAGCAAGCATTGTTCTGGCCGTTTCGATCAGCGTCCTGTTTTTACGTTCTGCGACTCCATTCTGTTGCGGAGTGTACGGAGCACAGAACTCATGCAAGATACCTCTTTCATCACAATATTCTTCCATCTTGTTGTTCTTGAACTCAGTACCATTATCACTTCTAATTCTTCTGATACGCCTTTGGTACAAATTTTCAATCTTTCTGAACAACCCCCTCAAACGATCAAATGTTTCCTCTTTCGACTTCAAGAATGATACCCATGAAAATCTGGAATAATCATCAGTAACCACAAGACAATAAAGTTCTCCTGTAATACTTTTGACATTCACAGGACCAAATAAATCCATGTGAAGTCTCTCCAAAGGTCTTGAAACTGAATTGACTTGCTTTTTGGGGTGTGACTTTTTCTTTTGCTTGCCTTTCATGCAACTAATGCACTCTTTTTCTAGATGGAAACCTTTAATATGAACTCCCAGAACCAAATCATTATGCACCAGATGATTCATTTTACGAAGATGAATGTGCCCCATCTTACGATGCCACAACCTTGATTCATTCTCCGTTGCTCTAGAAACAAAACAGTGTGCTTGACCCGTTGTTGTAGTTGCTACACTCATGTCTAAAACATACAGATCATTCACTCTAGGAGCTCTCATGATAATCCATTGTTCAGGAATAACAAAGCCTGGTTTCAAAATAAAACACTCTTTGTCTGTGAAGTGAGTAGTATACATCCGGTCACAAATCTGCGAGATACTTAGCAGATTATTTTCCAGCTCAGCAATGTAGTTAACTCTTTCAAACGTGACGATCCCGTTGGATAACGTTCCTTCACCAACAATTCTACCACCTTGGTTACCAGCGAACCCTACATAACCTCCATTGATATTTCTAACATCATACAGCAGAGCTGTCTTTCCTGTCATGTGCCGAGAAGCTCCACTATCCATAATCCAACGTGAAACGGATCTTGGAAGCTCCTGCACATATCAAAAACATTTAATGAGATTTTGATGCTACCCAATCCTCTTTTGACTCGGGTAACTTGATATTAATGTGAGTTTTGTAGTGTAAAGTGGCGGAAAGTTTTTATCATTCATTTTTAGGTTTTCAGCAGTCCCAACTTCAACCTCTTTGAATAAGAAAAATTCATCCTTTTGAGGTTGAGCAGTTGGTTGGTTTTTCTTTACCACATACTTCTTTTCAGAAATTGATTTTTGTTTCTCATAAAACTCCAAAGGTACATACATCTTCTTGGTTGAAGATGATGATTTTTCAGTTTCAGACACCTTTGGTAAATCTGCTTTCTTTTCAACAACTTTTGGCTTCCATGTTTGTTGAGGTGATGCAACCCGTTGGTAAAATTTATCATTTTTAGATGTCGAATTCTTAACAGGTTCAATTTTGATCTTGGTGTTTTCATTTTTCAAAACATTTTTCTCAACAATCAATGGAGCCTTTCCTTTCACAACATCTTTCTTGATAGAATTCTTCACAGTTTCAGTCTTAGGCTTCAAGTTGGTACACTTTCGTGCAATATGTCCAACCTGATTACATTTGAAGCATGTTCGGGTGTCAACTACCCGACTTAAGCCTTCAGACTGAGGCTGTGAGGCCTTCTTTTCAAAGAACTCTTTGTTTGTTTTTGAAAAAATTTCAGACTCCTCATCAGAAAGTGAACTTGAACTGTTCACAAACACCTTATTCACAGCAAACTTCTTGTTCTGAACATTCTTTTTCTGATAATTCTTACCACCCTGATATCCTCCCGACCATTTATTTCGATTGTTGTTTGAAAAACGTGGTGGAATAACAGGTTTTTTATAGTAAGCTTTATCTTTATCAAAATTCATTTGTCTCTTTGTCTGTTTCAAACTTTCTACTTCAGACAAATCAATTTCAACCAATTTGAAAACATTTTTCAATTTGTTCACATTAACATTCTCTAGAGGAAACTCAAAATCTGAATACAACTTATCAGAACCAGACATCTTGTACATCACAAGACCCGGTTCATCATCTAAGTTGTTTTTAGATTTTGGTTTCGGAATGTAATTGTTCAGAAAACATTCTTCATCTTCACCCGAATCACTATCCAAAACACTTTCAGCCATGCCTTTAACAATCTCGGTTTGAACACTATCATCAGATGATGATGAAGAAAATGTCACATCAATTGACTCTGGCAGTTTTATCTCATTTGTTTCAACTTTATCATTAACCAACCCTGATTGCTTCTTTGAAAAATTGTTTAGAACAGGTGGCGGAACTTGATGAAATCCCACCCCAGTTCCATCACAGTATACATCTTCGCCAGCTTTGTTTTTCCCAATGGGTTTTGGAACAATGTGTTGCAAAACAAAGCTTGCAGAGTTGTAACTGTTCAGTTTCAAATTAATACGCTCATTCTCAATCTTAGATTCTTCAAACTGAAGCTTCAATTTCGCAATTTCATCAAATTGTTGGTTGATTAACTCTTCTTTTACTCTAAGAACTCCTGAAAGTTGAAGATTTTCTTTCGTTGTTTTACCATTTCTATCATCAGAATCTTTAACCGTTCGCTTTAGCTTCTCAAAATTTTCAGAAATTTTACGATTTTCAAGAATCAATTTTTCGTTTTCTTTTCTTATTCTTTCTATGTCATTTTTATCATTTTCGATTTTCTCAGCTAATTCTTTTGATCTATCATTCGAAGCTTTCAGCATTTTGTCACGGTTTAAGATTTGATCTTCAACACTATTGACTATACTAGTCAATTCTTCAACCTTCTTACCATTTAGGTAAGTGATTGTACTACAAACTTTGCACTCTTTCATGCAACTTTTGCAGTCATTTTCAGATTTAACTTTCTTACCTGACACATGTGTATTATTTGAACTGACCTTGTTTTTGGACTCAGTTCCAGAACCAGAAACTACCTCAAGTTCTTTTGCTGTAAGAACTTTTTCAGCCATCTTCCTCAAGTTTTCAGCCGTTAACTCTTGTGATGTATCAATGATTCCATCATCAACATTCTTTGACTTTGACTTCTGTTCTGCTTCTTTGACTTTTTCTTCTTTCTCTACTAGTTTATCATCACCACCTCCCCACCATTCTCTTTGTCTAGCTTCTTCTTCCTCGGCAAATTGTTGGGTGAGAGCATCAACACTGATGGAATCTGGGTTAACTGCAATGTTTCCTTGTGGATCAAGATAACATTCTCTGTCGGCATCCCATCTCTTAGCTCTTTTAGCTTCTTTGTATGTGTTATAGATTCTACTCATCCTGGTTTGGGCCTTCATTCTTCGGTTGACGAACTTTTCTTCTTCATTTCTATTGTCTTTAAAAGGAACAATCTTAGTCACAAATGCATAACCCACCGCATCTTCCTCTGGTAACAGTTCGCTCCAATCATAACCTTCATCATCATGAATCACAGCAAGAGCTCTAGATTTCTCTTTGTTTTCTTCAACCTGCTTCAATCTAGGCGGCTCAGATTTATTCTGGTGATAAATTGCTTTCTTGTAGTAATCATCTCTGAAAGGGTTCTCCGACTCATCAGCATATGCATTTCTGCATTCTCTTTTAAAGTGACCTTTCTGCTTACATTTGAAGCACGTCACCTTGGACTTATCAAACCCCAGCTTGGTAGATGGACCACCAATTGTCTTCCTGCCGGTAATTTCCATGAAACGTTGTGCTCGACGAACAGCACTGGCCATAGCCCAACGAATATCGATTAACTCCATTTCCTCGGGATCAATCTGATCATAATCTTCTTTCGTCAGATTGGTGTTACCTATCTTCCCAGCTACTAACCCTTCATACGACTCCAACACAGATGCTAGAAAGATCATCTGCTGTTTGGCCGACTCCTCATTAAAATTTTAAGCATTCTTCAAATCCACCGCAATGTTGCATTGAAACACGTTCTTTGGAACAGATTGTTATTGATTTGAAGAATTTGAAGAAGATCCCTGGCTTGGAGTATTGGATGAAAAACCTCCATGAAAACCATTGTTTGAACTTGGACTTTCTTTATTTGGAGTGTTTGAATTTTCAGCGGAGAAAGCAGTTCTTGGAGAAACATTCTTGAGAATCATACTCTTTGGATAGTACAGCTCCATGTTTTGTTGGTATGATGAATGATTTATCTTGTGTGTTTTCTTTATCTCCAATTCATGACTCTCTAGTCTTTCAATCAGCAAGTCAACGGTCAGATCTTCAGCTTTGATCGTATTCTTCAACATCAATGCATAGTACTGCCAATCCATCTCCTCTGGTAGTGAATCGAACAGTTTGTCAACTAGCTCCTCTTGAGAATATAGAATTCCGTGTCTTGCTAATTCCAACTTTAGGTGTCCAAATCTCTCAATCATTTTACAAACAGACTCTTTTTTTAAACATCCAAACAAATCAAACTCTTTTCTCAACAGTTTCTTTTTGTTTTTGACTATTTCAGTACTTCCTACACATTTTATTTTTAACTTTTCCCATAAATCTTTTGCGTTTGTGTATTCAATTAGTGAAATAATGTCGTCTCTCACAGACTGATGAATCAAGGCCACGCACTTTTGTTCAGCAACAAAGTTTTCTATTTCTTCAGTCTCTTCCAGATTCTCACAATCTTGTCTACCACTTTTGAAACCGTTCTTTAAGCTTTTCCAGCTTGGATACGCGAATGCTTTCAGCCATTCATCAAATCTTTTTGCCCACCAATTATACTCTTCGATTGCCATTAGCTTTGGTGGTTTGTTATAAGTACCATATGCGCTTTCAACACTTAGGGCATCGGACAAAGTTTTCTTCGGGTTCGGATTATCATTTGAATGGTTGGAAGTATCGTCTCCGGAGTTACCCGCGACAGCATACATCTCACTGAAGGGATTCATGAATTCTTCCATTTTCAAATACCTGAAACAATTTTCAAACACTTAGACAATTTTTACAAATTCTAAAAATTTCAAACACTTGAACCGAATAATGATCCGTCCGAGTAGTTATCCGGACGAATGACAAAGGTTATCCGCACGGATAATGATCCGCTCGGATGGTCGTTCGTACGAATAACTTTGACCTTTTGACTTTTCAGGTTATCCGCATGGGTTGTAATCCGTGCGAGTAACAATGATGATGTCAGCAAACAACTTGTAGTAACTAACTAATCCAATCCGTTCAGACAGCTGTCCGCACGAGTGGATGACGTCATCAAATACGAACAGCTAAACATGGTTTTTGATGAATTTGATCTAGTTTTAGGTTGAATCTGATTATGAAACTAAGTAGGATTATACTTTGAATAATTGCTAATCAATTGATATCAATTTTATCAAATTTTAACCGTAAATTCTTGCTCAATTTTAAGTTTTTCTGATTTTATGGTGACGAATGAAGAATGAACGCAAAGACTAAGTAGAAGTAGAAGAAATCTGTCAAATTTCCGGTGAAATTTGAATCAAATCAGCAACAGATGTCAAATCTCCGGTGAAATTTGACTTTGATCGGCGAATAAAGCTTGAATTCTGGTGAATTCGGTGTTGTTGATCTCGATTCAGCTCCCTGGACACTCTGATACCACTTGTTGGTCCTGTTGATACAGGATCTGATCGTAAGGAACAAGATGAATCGACTTCGTCTAATGTGCGGAATCCAATATGACGAATCACAGATTTGTTCAACACAGAATTCAACGTTTAACTGCTTGTCTGTTCTTTCTATTGAGTGTTCTGAAAGTTACAAAGATCCGGTAGAAGTACAGACTATCCGTGCGAGTCAAAAGTTCTTACAAAGTTGCACCGGACCTCCTATTTATAGACAACCTCAGGAGACTAGAAGTGTTGTTCGTACGGGTGGGCTATCCGTGCGTATGACTTATCCGTGCGGATAAGTTCTCCGTGCGGATAAGTTATCCGTGCGGATTACCATCCGTACGTATTGCCATCCGTACGTATTTCCATCCGTACGGGTGAACTTGTTCCAACCAACACTTTTACATACAAAACCTACTCCTGAGTTGTTATGCTATCTACAATCATACATACAATAGACAAAAACACAGAATACAAAATATGACTACATGCTGACGGAAGCTACAGACGTTATGTACTAACAAAGTAAAAATGATCAGTATCACTCATGTATGTGTCAGAAATTACCAACCATCGGGATCTTACGGTTCTGTTTTCAGTATCTGAAGCTTGGGCACGGGGGTGTGTTCAGTGGGCACGGCCCCATGTTCAGCTACTGTCTGACTTAAAACAGGATTGCCAGTACCAAGGATTGGCATGGGGGCGTGTTCAGCGGGCACGACCCCGTGCTGAGCTCTGCAGAAGCTGGAAAATCTAGAAAAATCCAAAAAAAAAAAAAACAGAAAAACAAGAAAAACGATTAGGCCGTTGATTCCTAACTTTCTTAAAATCCTTGTGTCCCAGGCAGCGACGCCAAAAACTTGGTGTGTGTAAGGTGTAATATGTTTTTATTAATATTTTAAGCCCATTTTACACATTAGTCAAGTTTTAAATTTATAAAACACAATATTCTACTAACACTAAACACACACATGGGCAGGTGCACCCATCGTGAGCGTAGTATAGCGTTGGTAAGATACCTAGGTCGTCCAAGGACACAAGAGCTTTTGGTACCGGTTTATCCTCAACGTCTAATCAAATCAAAATTTTTAGAAAAGGTTTTAAACATGAAAAATAAAAACTAAAATGATGCAAATAAAAATAAAATAAAACAGATAGACAAGATGAATCACTTGGATCTGACTATCCTTTAATGTATCCTTTGATGATTTCCGCACTTTTGCACTTTTTAAGAGATTATCTTAGTTATAGTAGTAGGCCCCTCTTTTGAAGGTGACGTTACCCTCAACCCAGCGGTTTGAGTCAGCAAGGATACAATCCCAAAGGGTTGGAATATTGAAAGATAATTAATTAAGTTATTAATGCGAAAAGTGGTAGACCCCTCTTTTGAAGGCGACGCTACCCTCGGCTAAGTGGTTTTCGTCAGCAGGGATACAAAATCAAGTAGCCGGTTTAATGTATTAATAGTTGTTGATACAACAAATACAAGACCAAGGCCTGTAGCGATATCTCCGGGTAAAAGGGTTCAAGGGTTTCGATTAGCCTAACGCAGGTCGTGGGGTCCCCCCACGTTTGCAAGACGTGGAGAGAGGTTCATTAGTGTTATTGTTATTCTTCTTGAATTCTAGACTGATATGAAACCAGCCCAGAACGTAATCGTTGGAGAAGATGAATTATTTGGTGTGAAGAAGAGAAGCATAAAGCTAGTTCTCATGGGAGAAGAAGAAGAGAAGCAAGCATGAAGCTTGTTCTTGAGAGGGAGAAGGAGAATCAGAGAGTTAAGATAGTTTTCAGCTGATTCCGGAGTGTCCCATACGTTTGGAATGAGCTGCAATTTATAGGGGAAGAGGTTTCTCAAAGGAGAAACCTTTAACTAATGAACCTGGCTTGCAGTGAGGGACTTACCCTTTTAGGGGTTGAACGGTTTGGACCTGCGGACAAAAGGGTGTTCTCTGTGCACATGTTCTGTCTGTGCAGAAATGGTTCACACGTTAAGTGCTGATGTGACCGGACACTGTACTTGTCCTTTTTATTGTTTACCTGAGTTTGCGCGTATTGAACCTCTCAACCTTTTAACCTTTTAAGCTGTTATGTATATTAGTCATTTTATTGAGATTTGGGCTACCCCCGTCATCAGCCCCCCAAGTCAGAGGTGTTTGGGATGTAAGCTCAAATGCTTCTGACTTTTACACATTATTTTTTATTGCTTAAAGGCTTCAGGGCTTTAAGGCGTTTGAGTTTTGAGATTTGAATTTCGGAATGATAGTAGGCTTCAAGGTTTTAAGGCTTGAAGGCTTCAAGGTTTTAAGGCTTAAAGGCTTAAAGGCTTCAACTTGTCTCACTCAAGAGGAAGTTGAGGCTTTTTGTAATGAATGAGGGATCGATCTAGAGTTTAATCCGGTGGCTCCGGGTTTAGATAAATCAATCGATCAGTGTCTCGCTAGTTCTATTGCTGTCATTTCAAGTTTTCCAACTTGTGTCATCCGTTTTCGGTCTTTGCTCTAAATGTTTTACGGTATTATCGTGTGTCGTTTGGTCAGTTACGTCCTCAAGGTCTTGCTGGGACTTTACACTTTGAGGTTTTGTGATAGGGTATGGCCCCTCGTTGATGTTTCTTCTGGTTGACCAAGAACGACAATTGGGTCACGTTTGAGACATCCCAAGTTGATGTTTGTTTGACTTCCTCAATGGTTACTACCTTTGGTTCTTGGAAGGACCGATTTTTCTGGATTTCTGAGTTCATTGTTCCCTTCGAGTTTGTTGTGAGGCACTCTGATGACGTGTTAAACGATCTTGAGCCATTTGAGTCTGAACTAAATAATTGGTTGTTAAAAGTCATTAGGAAGTGTCCTTCGAGGCTTCGTCATTTTTCTGAACACTTTTTAGTGTTTGATGGGTGTGAGCACTTAGTGGGACAAGCCGGATCGTGGCCCTATGCTCATGAGGGATGATCAGGGTATAATGTTTTGCCTTATTCTTTATCAATAGTGATGATACCTCTGATTTTGTGTTTGAGGATGCTGAGGCTACCCCCTGGTGAAGATGTTGTTGCCAGAGGTGCTGAACACAGGTTCGAGGGTTCAGGTTATGTGAACGTTCCAAATGTCAAAGGCTTTACTAGGTTCGGTGCTTCCAAAGCTTCTATTCGTTGTTTAACCCGACGTATGTTAAAGGTAGCTGACCATCCATCGGCCTCTGAGCCAATGCAACTGAGTGATGTTATAGAGGCTTCAAACGTTTGGACGTTGGGGTTGAGGAAAAAAGACGAGGATTTGTCCTTGGTGATTAGTAAGGAGAGTAAAGCAGCAGGTAAGAAGGTTGTGAGCTTGAAGGGTTTAAGGAAGGGTGGTGAAGGTTCCACCAATGTTGATCCAGAAGAGGTTTATGTGCCGGATTGGAAGGTCATAGTTTGTGACAGCTTCATGTCTTCATCCGTTTACGAGGATGTTTTTACCCATTTTGCTCCTCCTACTGTTCGAGGTTCTTGCTCGTCTATGGACAATGAACTAATGATTTCGAAAATGATGATGTGTGCTTGCAACCTTGTTGCCTTGCTTCTAGAGGATGTATCTAGATTTCGCAAAAGGATGCAAGAATATGAAGTCTTTTCGAAGAAGAGGGATAAGATGAAAACTTCAATGGTTACTTTGAAAGAAACTGAGGGCTATACTGAGAAGGAGAAAGCATTGATGTTTGAGGATTTGAGGACTTTTCTTCCCACACAAGACTGATATGGTTGAGTTGGAAAAACGCTTGGAGGCTGACAAGGTTCAAGTCTGGGTCGATAAGGCTGCCTTGTAGGTTCAGAAAAAGGCCTTCTTAGAGGAGAAAGAATGGTTAAAGGCTTCACTGACCCAAACAACTGGTGATAATAAATGGCTCATTGAGCATGGGTTCCAGCAAGTGGTTACCTATCTTCTCCATTCGTCGGAGTTCAATAAAGTCTTGGGTGACGTGTACATCAAGCTTCTTGCTCATGGAAGACACCAAGGTTTGCTGGTTACAAAGCTTTGTGAACCTTTGAAGTTTTCAAGAAAACTGTTTTGAAGATAGAGCGTGTGATTTACCCTTATGTGGGTGAAGTCTCCAAGTGTTTTGGTAAACCTTTGCTTGTCTTGCAGGAGCTAAAACCCAAGGGCCTTAATGAGGTTGTTTGTAACGGAGTGTTGAAGTCCCTCTCGAAGAAACGTCCTTGCTTCGGAGATAGCGAGGAAACGTGTTCTGAAGGTGGTGAGGGCTCAAAGGGTTCAAGCCTTGAAGCCTCCGAGGCAGCGGGTGCAGCAAGGAGGAAAAAGAGGAAGGCTAAAAAGACCCAAGATGATGTAGGTTCGAAGAAGGATGATGCAGCAAATTCTACCATTCCTGACGTTGCTAAGTGAAGAAGAAACCTCAATTCATAGCTTTCTTAGCATGTCGAACAATATTATGGGTTGTTTGTATGAACATCTTTTTATTTTAAAGGAACCGTCTAGATCCCTTGGTGGTTAAAGCCTTGGAGGCTTGTGGACAATGCTTTATGTTTGATGGCCAGTATGGCCCTTGCTATCTTTAACTTATCTTGCTATGTTGTTCTATTTATTCCCTTGCGTTTTTATTGATTTTGCATGTTGTCTTTGTTTTGGGTGGTGCATCTTATGTTATTTATACCTTAAAGGGTTCAGTGCTGCAGTCACTTAGCCTTAGGATATTTTTAACAAGAAGATACAACCTCTATCCTATGTATGATATTCACTTAGAGTATTTTTGGTTCGTAATCCAATGTTAGGGCTTAAGGGACATTTGGTGTAGGCTGTTCAAACCCGTCTATGAGACATGCTTTAAGATTTCTATGAGTCTCATGGAGTTGTATTGATTTAGGAACTCACCCCTTATATAGGTCCATTCAACCCTTGAACCTATTGAGCGATGTGGCCTGGGAGCTCATCCCCTTACATGGCCCTTGCCATGGAGTTTCTTGCTAGGTTCTCAACCTGATTATAGGATAGAAAGATAAATTTTGATTCGTCGTTCATTTATTTCAAAGTAATTTGATTACTAGGGGAATAGAACAACTTTTGGGAACTATTTGTAACACGTTTTGGTTAAACGTGGAACCTTTTAAGGTTTTTGCCATTCCAATGGCGGGGAAGCTTTTTGCCTTGCGGACCTGCCAGCTTGTATGATCCCCCTTTGTGGGCTTTAAGGATATTGTATGGCCCTTCCTACTTAGGGTCAAGCTTTCTTGGCTTTCTTTCTTGTAGGCTTTATTATTTCGAAGCACAAGGTTCTCAGGCTTGAAACGTTCATGCTTCACCCATGTATTGTAATACAATTCCATGTTTTGCTTGTACCTCGCTTTTTGTATGGCTGTTTGATCACGAGCCTCTTCGAGGAGTTCCAAATTCAACATTGTCTCTTTCTTATTTGATTCGAGGTCGATGTCGAGTGTTCTTTGTATTGTTACTCCGATTTCGGCTAGGAATACAACCTCTGATCCAAACACTAGGCTGTAGGGTGTTTTCTTGTGGCTCGTTTTCTTGGTTGTTCGAATTTCCAATAGCACATTGGGAAGCTATTCGAGCCAGTTGTTGTTGTATCTTTCCAATCGAGATTTAATCCTTTCAACAATGTTGTTGTTTGTCCTATTAACTTGGCCGTTGGATTGTGGGTGAGCTACCGAGCTGAATACTTGGGTTATTTTGAACTCCTTACACCTCGGCAAACTACTTCCCGTTATTCGTGACTAGTACCCCTGGAGCCCAAAACGACAGATTATGTTTTCGTAAACGAAATCAATGAACTGTTTCCCTGAGATTTTTTGCCAATAGTTTTACTTTTGGCCACTTGGTGAAGTAGTTCACGGCTACCAATAAGAGCTTGACTCCTCATTTGGCTAGCGGGGATGGACCAACGATGTTGATTCTTTACTTGTGAAATAGCCAAGCCAAGGAGATAGGAACGGGGTCATGTTTGAGGCTTTTGGGTACCGGAGCATGTAACTGACAAGCTTCATACTTTCACAATTGTTCGGAGGTATCTCGATGCATGGAAGGCCAAAAGTGTTCGGGGTTCATCAACTTTGACACTACCGATTTTGGGCCACAATGAGCTCCACATATCCCTTCGTGAACCTCTTTGATCAGATATTGGCTTTGTTCTGGGTCAACGCATCGTAGTAGTGGTGCAAGGTATCCTTTTTGTAAAGGATATCTCCTTGTAACACATACTGCCTTGACTTGATACGAACCCTTTTAGCCTCAGTCTGGTCATTAGGTAATTCACCCTTTTTGAGGAACCTTTCAATGGGAGTCATCCAATTTGGCCCTTTTTTAGTGATCACATCTTGAACCTCAAGTCTTTGGATGGATGAGGTTTTTAACACCTCAATTAGTACCTTCTTGGTGTGGTGGGCAAACGTAGGAGATACAAGTTTGCTTAGTGCATTAGTTCTATTGTTTTGAGATCTTGGGACTTTTTTGATGGAAAATGTTTGAAATGTGTTCATCAATTCCTTTGATTTCTCTCGATACTAATACATGTTGGGTTCTTTTGCTATGTAGCTGTTATTGTCTTAGCTTGAGAGAGTCAGTAAGGACTTGAAGCTTTTGAACCCCCATTTCTTTGGCTATGTAGTTGTCACTTATTTGGTTTGAAACAAGCAACGAGTCTGTGAAGACTTGAAGCCTTTTGACACCCATATTTTGCAAGCTTGAGCCCAGCAATTAATGCTTCATACTCAGCTTTGTTGTTTGTAGTCTGAAATTCAAGACGAAGGGAATACGTGAATTACAATTCGTTAGGATCAATTAGAACTAGCCCTGCTCCTGACCCTTTAATGCTGGAAGCTTCGTCGGTAAAGAGCTTCCAGGTATCAGGATTGGAGGGTTCAGCTGCAGTTGTATTAACTTCTGTTTTGGCTTCTTTAGGGACTTACAAGATGAAGTCAGCCAAGATTTGAGCTTTGACAACTTTTCTCAGGACATAGGTGATTTTGTGTTCACCTAGTTTCACAACTCATTTGGCTAATCGTCCGAAATTTTCTTGTTTTTTAAGCACATTCTTAATTGGTTAGTCAATGATCACTTGTATCGGGTGTGACTGAAAGTATCTTCGAAGCCTTCTAGCCGTTTGGGCTAGGGCTAGAGCAAGTTTTTTTTTTTTTTTTTTCAAAGAAGAATATTTGATTTCTGTTAATTTTGAAGTTTTGAAAAAGTAAACGGGTATCTGAACTTTGTTTCGTTCAATGATTAGAGCCGTACTTATGGTATTTTCAGCAATCGGAAGGTGGATAGAGGCCGTTTCTCCTATTTCTGGAGCCGAAATGGCTGGGAGTGAAGCTAAGTGTTGCTTCATTTGGTTGAAGGCTTCCTTTTGAGATAAAACGCTTCAAAGCTGTAAGCTTTCCATCGAAAGTCTTTCTTGTTAGCACATCCCTTGAGGGTTGGCTTTTATGCTTTGTTTCCCCATGGTGTGCCTTAGAAACGAGCACTTGACTGGATTAAGCTTCATGTTGATATTTCTCGAGTTTTGGAAGGTTTTTTGTATGTCATCGAGCATTTGGTATTCCGTTTTGCTCTTGATCACCAAATCTTCAACATAAGCTTTAATGTTCTTGCCGATTTGTCCGGCAAACGCTTTGTCAACCAGACGTTGATAAGTGGCACCCGCGTTTCTTAAAACAAAAGGCATTTTTGGTAGCAAAATATGCCTTTATCAGTGTGTAATGCAGTTTTTATTCATCTTCTTCTTTCATTAGGATCTGATGGTAACCCTTTTAGGTGTCAAGAAAACACGAGAAGCCCGTGAGTAAGTTAACCTTGAGGTCTATCCAGGGCAGCAGGTAGCAATCCTTTGGGCGTTCTTTGTTCAAGTCTTTAAAATCGATCTACATTCTCCACGACTTGTCGGGTTTTTAAACCATTACCGGATTGGCCACCCATGATTGATACTTGACCTCTCGAAGGGTTCCGGCTAGAACAAGCTTTTCCATCTTTTGGCATTCTGCAAGGCTTCTTTTAAGGGCTTGACTCCGTTTCTTTTGTATAATGGGCTTAACATCAGGTGGGATCCATAACTCATGTTTCAACAATGCTATGAGGGATGCCGGTCATATCTTCGGGGCATCAAGCAAATATATAGTGCAAGAGCAGCTTTTCAAGGTATGAGAGGATTTCATTGTAAAGGTTAGTTTTTACCCTTATCCCCTGTTGAGGATATTTTGGGTTTATGTTCAACCCTTGTTCATCGTCTTCGTCCTTTCTTGAGCTTTCCCCTTCAACCACAAAAGCTTCTTGGGTAGGTTGAAGGGTTGCTATCCCTTTTTCAGTGGGAAACTTCACAGTGCCTTGACCAACTACAACTGCCATTCCGAACACACCTTGCCCTGGCCTTCCTATGATGATATCATAGTTAGAAGGAATATTGATCACCGCAAAAGTGAGTTGTTCGGTTCATCCCTTTGTTCTTTCGCTGAACAAACATTAGGGGTTATTTGGCCTAAAGGCTTGGTAGGTATGTCTGCGATACCTTCGATGGAGGATTCAGGCTGTTGAAGCTTTGAACGCTCATCGTCGCTGAGAGGGTTAAAGCGTTTCAAGCTTTTCATCAGCTGAGAGGGTTAAAGCATTTCTCAAGCATGATTTTGGAGGATTCAGACTGTTGAAGCTTTGAACGCTCATTGTCGCTGAGAGGGTTAAAGCGTTTCAAGCTTTTCATCAGCTGAGAGTGTTAAAGCTTTGTTTTCAAGGTCGACCATGTTCACTTCCTACTTTTATTCTTCAACCATTTTGTCCTTGACCCCTTTAACCAAGTGAGCAAGTTTGGAGTTGACGGCTTTTTCGATCCTCTTTTTGGGTTGGAAGCAATTATTGGTATGGTGACCTTTCTATTCGTGAAACTCACAATACTGGCTTGATTATTCCAATCTTTTGTTTTTTGGCAAAGGTTGAGGAGGGCAGAAGCTGTGTTTTACCCCTTAGGTTGCCAAGATCTCTTATGTAGCCTTGGTTAAGGCTGTAAAGTTTATGGTTTTTTCTTGGCTTGGAGGGTTCCGGCCTTCAGGCCTTCTGGAATCCGAACCTTTGAACCGTTTGTCATAAGAGCCATACTAGAAGCTCCAGTTAAGGGTCTTTTATTTTGTTCTTTGATGTCTACAACTTATTCTCCTCGAATGTGGGCTTCAGCCCTTTCAAATGTTTCTTTAAGGGTTTTGGGCAGACATTTATTGAAGTATCTTGTGAAATATTTGGAATTTAGCATTCATGAACCTTGCAACCATAGTCTTTTCATTGGCGTAAGTTAAATCTTTCTTCTTGTAACTTTCGATGAAGTCTCTGAGACGTTCATCATCACGTTGTTTGGTCTGGAAGATTATCGTGGCGTCATTGACATGCCTCTGTTGTTATAGGGAACTTTTGCTAAGATCGTCAAAGGTCTGAACGCTTCGTCCAGGAAGGTCATTGAACCATATGCGTGAAAACCCTTCAAGGGTTTGCATGAACATGAGACAACATTCGGAGTTGGGTCATTTTTCAATTCTTGCAATCCCGACGAAGATTTGGAGGTAGTCTTTAGTACCGTGATGGCATCTTTATCTGGGTTTGAAACTTGTAATCAACGATTTGTTGGGAGAAGCAAGACAAGTTTGTTAGGCTTGTAGGGTTTTGAGAGGTCTTCTACTACCCTTGAAGCTGGGTAATCGCTTGAGGTACCCTGGTGAGTGGTTGGCACTTGGTTGATGAAATTAAGGTCAAAGCCTTGAAGGCTTTCTGTGTCATCATCCACTTTTCACGTGCTGCAAAGGAAATTTTTTCCATCATCCGTGTCATCAGCTAGGGTATAAGGTTAAAGCCTTAAAGGCTTTCTGATGGTACTCATGAAAGATGTCATCATCTGTGTCAAAAGGTTAAAGCCTTAAAGGCTTACTGTATAAGGCATTCCTATGGATGTGTTCATGACCCTACCACGAGCCGAAGGCAGGGTGGCCATGGCTTGTTTTCACGAAGTAGCAATGGGAGGGAGAACACTTGAAGTTGGTGACTTCCCATAATTGATCAAGAGTGGTTTTATGCCCCATAGGTGCACCGGTTGTAACGGGTTGGTAGGTAAATAAGGGAAAAGCGGTTGGACTTGGCCTCCCAAAAGCTTAAAGGCTTGAGTGGTTGGTCTGCCACACTAGGACCACCTTCAAGGTAAGATGTGGCTGAACGTGAGCTGCTAAAAGGAAGAGATGAAGGGCCATGTGATAATGAGGGTTCAGATTCCTCATAATTTAGTCTTATTCTCACCCTTTTTTTCCTTTCTAAGCTCACATGCTAGTTGAGAAAAAATCTCAGTTGTAAGAAATTTCTAGCTACTCACTCGGGTGTTAGATCTATGTGTTCCGGTGTATGCATTACATCGATTTGAGTAGTTGCAACCCCTGACCGAGATGGGGTTGGTGTTTGAAAAGAAGTGAACTCCGGGAACATATCCCGGTGGAGTACTTCCGGGAGGAGAAAGAAATGTAGATTCGACCGGTGAGATCCGACCGGAACTTGGTGTTAAATCGGTGTTGTTAGGAACCTGATTTACCTGACCGAGAGACTCGCTTTCAGACATGATGTAAAGAGAAATTGGAGCTACACAACTGGTCTTTAAGATAAAGTTAGCGGCGTAGCCCCACGGTGGGCGCCAACTTGTTGATACAACAAATACAAGACCAAGGCCTGTAGCGATATCTCCGGGTAAAAGGGTTCAAGGGTTTCGATTAGCCTAACGCAGGTCGTGGGGTCCCCCCACGTTTGCAAGACGTGGAGAGAGGTTCATTAGTGTTATTGTTATTCTTCTTGAATTCTAGACTGATATGAAACCAGCCCAGAACGTAATCGTTGGAGAAGATGAATTATTTGGTGTGAAGAAGAGAAGCATAAAGCTAGTTCTCATGGGAGAAGAAGAAGAGAAGCAAGCATGAAGCTTGTTCTTGAGAGGGAGAAGGAGAATCAGAGAGTTAAGATAGTTTTCAGCTGATTCCGGAGTGTCCCATACGTTTGGAATGAGCTGCAATTTATAGGGGAAGAGGTTTCTCAAAGGAGAAACCTTTAACTAATGAACCTGGCTTGCAGTGAGGGACTTACCCTTTTAGGGGTTGAACGGTTTGGACCTGCGGACAAAAGGGTGTTCTCTGTGCACATGTTCTGTCTGTGCAGAAATGGTTCACACGTTAAGTGCTGATGTGACCGGACACTGTACTTGTCCTTTTTATTGTTTACCTGAGTTTGCGCGTATTGAACCTCTCAACCTTTTAACCTTTTAAGCTGTTATGTATATTAGTCATTTTATTGAGATTTGGGCTACCCCCGTCATCAATAGTAGTTTACATATGAGGGGGTCAAGCCATTCGCACCCCCGCCATCCAATACAAGTGGGTATTGAAAGAGGTCCTAGTAAACTTGACCCAGGTCCTTGCAAGATCTATACACTGAACAAGGAAAGAACCTTACGAAACCATTCCCTTAACCCCCGACCAGGTAGCCAACATATCTCTATATAGACCGTAGAGATATGATTGGTGAAAATCTTTTACTTTATATAGACAGTAAAGTAATGCCAAGACACCACAGACAAATGATAAAGAAGTTTCACCTTCAACATAAGAAACTAGTTATTAAAGTCATTAATACAAAACCAAATAAAAAGTGCGAAAAGATTAAAAATCAAAAGTAATACATAAATGCTTGTCTTCACCAAGTGATGTAAGAGACTTAGCCAAACATGGCCTTTGATTGACAAGAACTCTTACGATCAATCTTGGATCCCGAGACTACTACACACACTCTAAGGTGGATGATGGATGATGGTGGTGGATATGGGTGTTGTAGTGGTGGTGGAGTGGTGGCAAAGTGGGGGAGAGGTGGTTTGCTAAGGGATGCCTTTGAAGTGAACCAAACACCCCTATTTATAGCCTGATCAGAAGCCCGGCCACGGCCCCGTGTCCGCTGGACACGCCCCCATGGCCATCCTCTTTCTCTTCCTTCATTAATTGCTCTTATCTACATTAGGCTCCACACGGCCCCGTGTTCATTAGGGCACGGCCCCGTGTTCATTGGGGCACGGCCCCGTGTGCAGAAGTGTATCTGTACTACTAAGATTTGCTAGATTCTGTGAATCTTAGAGTTGAGCACGCCCCCGTGGTGGGCGATAGAAGCTTCTATAGCTTTGTATTTTCTACAGACACCTGACCACGCCCCTGTGCTCAGTGGGCACAGGGCTGTGGTCAGCCTTCTGTTTTTTTGTTTTTGCTTGGGAAGATGTTGTCGAGGGGTCGGGCATGCCACATTTATTCCTTTTCTTTGTATTTATGTTAGTTTTTGCTGCATATTTGTTCCTTTTGCTCATTTAAGCTCTTTTGGTCCTGAAAATACAAAAGGAAGATAAAAGCATACTTTTTCCAACATTAGTAGTAATAAAGGGTTAGTTTTATGCCTCATTTGATGTAATTTATATGTTGCATTTTGCACACATCAAGGACTCTCCATCGGCCCGCACTGATGCGCTCATAGACCTGAGTGATTCGACATACACCTTCTTTTACAAGAGCCCGGAAAAGGGGAATAAAGGTTGGTTTCATCTTGTTTTCTTAGCATGTCGAGCCAAAACAGTGGAACATCTTCAGCTCACTCGAGAAACAGTCGAAGGGGGAGAGGACCATCAATGGAAGCCTCCTTGGTCAACTATGTGTATGCCTTGCGAGAAGCCATTGATGAAATGACATCCGTAGAAGAAGGCCTCATTGACCGTATTAATCATTTGACGGTGGTATTAGAGAGTTGTCTCCAAGAAGTCAACCTTTTGCCCTAAAGGTTGAATATTCTTGCAACGCCTCCCATGGTGCCAATCGTTACGCAAGGAGGATGGAATGCCATGCCGAAAATCATTATCCCACCCGGATGGGAAGTCCTTCCTCCGAACCTCCTCTAGCCGTATTAAACGGAGTTCCGGTAGCCGTTGCACCTCCTGCACAAGTTATTGTGGAAAATGAGCACGCCTTTTTTCTCCCTAGGGAGATTGAAGAATGGCTCAACGACATTTGAAGGACATCCTCCGGTCTCGAGTTCTAAAAAACCCTTAGACACTGGAAAATCATTTACGGGGGTTTTATCATGCTTATCATGTAAAACATCTAGGGTAGAACTCCGTCATGATTTAGATTTCCTGCGTTTTATGACCTATCTATCTTAGGACTTTTGTAATTTTTCATTTTTAAGACTTTTTTTATGTTAATTTTTAGGAACTATGTATCTTACACTCTTAATGAAGGATGGTTTGAATTATTTTGTGGTGTTTGGATAATGTTATAATGGTTTATCAAACCAAAAAAGATAGAGGTTGCCAAGGGAACGTTAAAACCACACCCCATGCACGAAAACAGAACCTTCCGACAACTTTTCCAGCATTACAGCAAGTTCAGCACGGGGTCGTGCCCAGCCCAACACGCCCCGTGCCCAGGCTCTGCAGAAAAAAGTCCCAGTTCAGGTAACTGGCCACGAGGCGTGCTCGCTGAGCACGCCCCGTGGCCAGCCTTCTGTTACATTTTGATACTGGCAATCTGACCACGGGCCCGTGGCCACACGCTTAGTAACAGAAAATTTTGTTTTTCAACACCGTTTACACATTCGAATCAACCTAAAAACTTATTTTTGGAACACATTGAGGACAATGTGTAATTTAAGTGTGGGGGGATGCTAAAACCTTGAATCTTGTAAGTCCTAATAACAAGCCTTACACAAAATTCTATTGGAAAAGCTAGTTTCATTTTTTTTACTTGTCATGGTTTAATTTGGGAATGACAAGTTCTAAAAATGGTTATATTTTTACAAATTTACAACCGATAGCGTCATGATAAAAAGAACCAAATAAGAAAATTATGAAAAGGCACGACAAATCTAATTAAAATTTGATTATATATACTTGATCACATTATAAACCCATTCCCACAACAAGTGAGTTTTGAGCCTTTATTGCGCATACATACATATATCTTTAAACTAAATGCTCATTTTTCATTTCTTGTGTGAATAGCCGCCTGGTTCTTACGACTCTATAGCTTGCCAAGACGATACATTCCCGGTCCTTACCAACGTGAACCCAAGTAAGTAAATGATAGAGGCATTAGGACTAACCCATTTTCCGTTCAAAACCATTACTTTTCATTTTTTATCACATACCAAAAATCCCTCTAGTTAACCCCTTTGAGCATAAACCTTTTCGTTTCAAAACCCACAAAACAAACACCATTTACCCACCAAAACCTTTTTCTTTTAAAACCACTTTTTTTAGTAAAAAGCTCGGTTATCTTGTGACATGAAAAAAAAAGTGAAAGTCTTGTAATAAACAAACAAGTTCCTCAAAAAAATCTTGTTTGAATATGCTTAGTTTGAATAAAAGTCACAAAAACAAAAAGTTTTAAGACGACCGACGCTTTTTACGCTTTTCGCCGTTTTTACTAACCACTAACCAAAAAACCACCTACCCTTAGCCTAAGCCTAACCCTTCCCCAAGTCCTCTTGATATTTACGAGGGTTTATAGTTAAAAAGGAGGAGGTTTGATTACTTGGCAAGCATATGGTAGAAGTAATTTCCATGCCGGTCTCGAGTGCTTCACAAAAATACACAAATCGGCCGAGTGTTGAGTGATCTCCCGTGAGTTATGTGAACTTGTATATAAATGGAATTTTAAAGAGGCATGTTATGCCCAAATAAATAATTTTTCTTATAAATCATTCTAAATAAATCATGTCGAATAGGATTGTAAATAAAAGAAAAATAAAACTCAAATAAAGATCTTGGATTCCCGACACTTAAGATGAGCCCAAAAACTTCTCCTCTACCTCTTCCATTTGGGTGTGCAAAGCCACATATTAAAGAGTTTTGCTTGAGGACAAGCAAAGATTCAAGTGTGGGGGTATTTGATGTGTGCAAAATTCAACTTATAAATTGCATCAAATGAGGCATAAAACTAACCCCTTTTTAGTACTAATGTTGGAAAAAACGTGTTTTTTTCTTCCTTTTGAATTTACAGGACTAAACGAGCATAAACGAACAAAAGGAGCAAATAAGCAGCCAAAACCAACATAAATTCAAAAAGAAGGAATAAACGTGACATGTCCGACCCCTCGACAGCATCCCCAAAGCAAAAACAAGAAAACAGAAGACTGACCACGGGGCCAAGCCCAGGTGAACACGGGGCGTGGTCAGGGACCTGCACAAAAGACAAACCTGTAGAAGCTTCCACGCCCACCACGGGGGCGTGCCCAGCTCAGCACGGGGCGTGGTCAACGCAAAGATACGCAGGATCTTGATAGTACATATAAGAGTTGACCACGGGGTCGTGCCCAGGAGACACGGAGCTGTGTGGGGCCCCCTGCTGACACTTTCAATTAATGAAGGAAGAGAAAAGGCTGGCCATGGGCCCGTGGCCAGAGCTCTGTGCAGGCTATAAATAATGGTGCTTGGTTCACATGAAAGGCATCCATTTGCAAACCACTACTCTCCCACTTTGCCACCACTCCACCACCACTACAACACCAACACCCACAACCATCATGCATCTTTAGAGTGTGTAGTAGTCTCGGGATCCAAGATTGATTGTAAGGGTTCTTGCCAATCAAAGGCCATGTTTGGTTAAGCCTCTTACATCACTTGGTGAAAACAAGTCTTTATTGTATTACTTTTGATTTTTAATCTTTTGGCACTTTTTATTTGGGTTTGTATTAATGACTTTAATAAATAGTTTCTTATGTTGCAGGTGAATTTTCTTTATCATTTTTCCGTGGTGTCTTGATGTTATTTTACTGTCTATATAAAGTAAAAGATTGCATCATTCATGTTTTTACGGTCAATATAAAGGCATGTTGACTACCTGGTCGAGGGTTAGGGGAATGGTTTGGTAAGGTTCTTGCCTTGTTCAGTGTATAGATCCTGCAAGGACCTGGTTCAAGCTTACTAGGACCTACTTCAATACCCACTGGTATTGGATGGCAGGGGTGCAAATAGCTTGAATCACTCATATGTAAAATACTATTAATACTTTAAACCGGCTTCTTGGGATTGTATGCTTGCTAACTCAAACCACTTAGCCGAGGGTAACGTCACCTTCAAAAGAGGGGCCTACCACTTTTAGCATTAATAACAAACTTAATTATCTTTCAATATTCCGACCCTTTGGGATTGTATCCCTGCTGACTCAAACCACTGGGTTGAGGGTAACGTCACCTTCAAAAGAGGGGCTTACTACTATAACTAAGATAATCTCTTAAAAAGTCCGAAAGTGCGAAAATCATCAAAGGATACATTAAATACGAGTCGGATCCAAGTGATTTTATCTTGTCTATCTGTTTTTATTTTATTTTATTTATCTTTGCATTTTTAGTTTTATTTTCATGTTTCAAACCTTTCTCAAAAATTTAGATTGATTAGACGTTGAGGATAAACCGGTACTAAAAGCTCTTGTGTCTTTGGAAGACCTTGGTATATTACCAACGCTATACTACGCTCACGATGGGTGCACTTGCCCAAGTGTGTGTTTAGTGTTAGTAGAATATCGTGTTTTATAAATTTAAAACTTGACTACTGCGTAAAATGGGCTCAAAATATTAATAAAAATGTACCACGCTTCACACACACCAGGTACCATGTCAAAATACATGGATCAACACAAGTCTTCTTTACTTAACACTAAGAACAAAATACAAACGAATATCTAACAAAGAATGATAACTCACACAATATCACATGCAGATCAACAACACAATGATCTGCTACTCTCATAATGTTAGAACTACAAAGAAAATGTAATATTTCAACTCAAGATCTTAACAACCCTAACATCAAGCGTGAAAACCCTAAGAGAGATAAGGTATCAGACTCCAGAGCTGATTCTGGAACTTTGGAGAGAGAAACAGATGTGAACTATTACTTCAATACTGTAGAGACTTGAATATATATCCTGCAAATAAGGCCAAACTTCTTAACATCTACAAGCCCACTCACATCCAGTTGCCCATCAACAACTCAGAAGCCCATTTGAGTAATCCACATGTTAACACATTAAACGACACAAAAATAAAGAGCCTAATACTTTTAAACAAAAAATTGTAATATAAGTATGAGTAATAATGAAATTGTAATATAAGTATTTATATTTTTTAACAATTATCGGGTTGAAGCTCCTCATATGGCAACACATCGCTATATGTCTCTCCTTTTTACTTGAGAAACTGTTTGACATATCAGCAACTGCCGACCATCTAACTTTTTCATGCTCACAACCCTCAGTTGTTCCGATCAATGCAAAACACAAGCACACCACTTTGTTTGTATGAATATTTTCCATTTGTCCTTTTTACATGACAAACCGCCTGACATGTCAACAACTGCCGAACATCTAACTTTTTCATGCTCACAACCCTTGGTTGTTTCAATCAATGCAAACACACCACTTTGTTTGTTTAATTATTTTCCATTTGTGATCAGTGGCACACTGCTCCTTCTATCATTCACTTCTTCTAAACACTTCGTCCTACCTGGAACGTCATTCCTATTTCTTGACACACCACCAAGATCGCTTGACACCCCTTGGATAAAACACCTCGTCCTTCTTGGAGCACATTGTTCTTCTTTGCATCGACTTTATTCGTTCTGTTTTTTGTCAGCTATAATAAACCAAGTCAAGTGTTAGAATAATTTAGTTTATCATAAGTTTATATTAATTAGTTTCATTATTATTGTTATAATGTAAGTCTAGGATATTATATTGCCTTGTTCCCCAAGGCATCTCAAGGGTATAAATACCCCATAAACCCCTCATTTGTAAAACTAATGATCTTGTATATAATTCATAAATTCTCTCTCACAAATCTCTCTCTCAGTCAAACCTGTGAATTGTGTTTATAGATTACAATCCCTCAATTGGCATCAGAGCCACGTTCAAGAATCGCTTAAGATCATTCGCTCATCATTCCTTGTTTTTGAAAACTACATCCCCTATTTTTTTTGCAAAACCAAAACTCAGAAAAGTTGGAACCCAATCGGAAATCAAGGACGTTATTATCTTTGCATTAATCATCTCCACCATTAAAAAATCACAAAGGATTAACAAATAAACGCCCAATTTTTTTTTAAGAACCAATCCGAAAACAAACTTTTCCTGCAAAACTCTGGCAATTCAGAAATGATACAATGAATTACGAAAATGCAGATTTAATGAATCGTCTCAAACCCTTTTTCAAAATCGAAATCAAAATCAGATATTTTTCTTTTTGTAAACGCAAGGTTTGGAATCCAGAAATCTCCAAACTTCATCAAATTGTAAAACTGTGCAAAAACTTGAGTCGGCACCACTTGTCAAACGAAAAAAATTAAAAAAATAAAGGGAAAAGAAGAAATAAATAAATAAGGAAAAACAAAATAATCAGGAAATTTTTTTTAGTACAGATAAATTTTGAAAGTCAACAAAAGGTTTAAAAAAAAGTTAGGACAGATAGACTTTGAAAGTCAACAAAAGCTTTTTAAAAGAAGTAGGATTTTACTTTGAATTTTTGTAAAAAAACATTTTAGAAAAGCAAAGTCAAATATCAGTTTGTTTTTTTACTTAGAAATATTTTTGGGAAAACTCTATTTAAAGGAATCAGATTTTCAGAATTTGAAATTCTTTAAACGAAACAAATGTTTTGTTTTTAAAGAAAACACAGAAAAAAAAACATTTTTATAGAAAGTAGAACGGTTCTGATTTGTGCTGCAACCGAAGAACCGGTTTAAGAATAGTTGGTTTGATTTGCTTGAACACCGAAAACCCAGTACTATTGGTTTTGATTTGTCCTGCAACCGAAAACCCGTTACTGTTCTTGACAAACAACAGTTGGCCTGATTCGCTTGGCAACCGAAAAAACCCCGAATTGGTTTTGATTTGTCCTGCAACTGAAAACCCTGTTACTGTTGTCGGAAAGCAACAATTGGTTTAATTTGTTAGGCGACCGAAAAACCCCGTATTATTGTTTTTGATTCGCCTTGCAACCGAAAACCTCATTATTGTTTTGGTATAAAATAGTTGGGTTTGATTTGTGACGACGACCGAAAAACCTCGTTTACTATTCTTGGAAGGAAGGTTTTGATTCGCCTTAGGCGACAGAAAAACCAATGGCCAAAGATAAAGGTTTTGATTCGCTACCCTACCGAAAAACGAAAAGGCTTAGTTAATTTGACCCGAAGTTGTAGAACTAATATCAAATTAATAAGGTTGACATCGATATGATCCGAAACTAGTAAAGTTGATATCAAGTTCGATCCAAAACCTGTGAAGTAAAAGGCAAGATAGTCGAAATTTATCTACCAATATTGGAAGGAAGAAAAGGAAATCATGGAAAATGACTAAGAAAGATGAAACTACTAAGGAAGAAGGAACCGCAATGATGTTCCAATGCCCGATTCTAAGTTCGACAAACTACACTATTTGGGCAGTGAAAGTTAAAGCAATATTTAACGTACAAGGAATATGGGAAGCAATAAAACCAAATGGAGACATTTATACGAAGAAAAATGCAAAAGCTATTGCTTATCTCAATCAAGACATGCCAGAAGAACTAGTCTTGGAGACGTTGATACGAAGAAAAATGCAAAAGCTATTGCTTATCTCTATCAAGCTATGCCAGAAGAACCAGTCTTTCAAATAGCTCATTATACAAACTCTAAAGATATTTGGGAAGATTTAAAAGCAAGATATGTAGGAGCAGACAGAGTCAAGGAAGCAAGACTACACCGCTTGAATCAAACTTTGAGGCTCTAAAGATGAAAGACTCTGAATCATTAGATGATTTTACCGGCAAAGTTAGCAAACTCATCTCACAAGCTAACAATCTTAGATCTACAATTGACAACAAAAGATTAGTCAGGAAGCTACTCAGTTCCGCACCAAAAAAGTACATCCAAATTGTTGCTGCAATCGAACAATTTGCCGATCTTAAAACAATGTCATTTCAAGAAGCTATCGGAAGATTAAAGGCATATGAAGAACGCATCAAGAAACCAGCTGAAGATGGTGACATGCACACTAAACTCTTGTTCACCAAAGAAGATGCAAAAAGAAAAGTTAAAGAACATATATGTGAGAATTATGGTCATTCAAGTCAAGGACGTATAGGACATGGACGAGGCAAAAATTGGAAGACTTGGAAGAATAAAGCTGCTAAAAGAAATAAACAAAACAAGAGCCACATAAGATGCTACAACCGCAATGAATTTGGACACCTCAAACACGAATGTCCAAAGCTAGAAGAAAAGGAGGAAGGTCATCTAGTTCAGTGCGAAGACGATGGACCTATCTTGTTGTAAACAAGATGAAAGAAGATGATTCAACCCTACTATGAAGCGTGAAAGATAAATCAAAATTAAGGGGAGAATGTTAGAATAATTTAGTTTATCATAAGTTTATATTATTTAGTTTAATTATTATTGTTATAACCTAAGTCTAGGAAATTATATTGCCTTATTCCCCAAGGTAGCTCAAGGGTATACATACCCCATAAATCCCTTATTTGTAAAACTAATGATCTTGTATATAATTCATAAATTCTCTCTCACAAATCTCTCTCTCAATCAAACCTGTGAATTGTGTTTATACATTACCATCCCTCATCAAGAACACCCAAAACGAGGTTATAGTGCTTATTTTCTTCTTCACGCGAATGAGATCATTGTTTATAATGCAACCTCAGATACCAATTGAAGTCCCAGGTTGCCGAACAAGAACAAACAAATCTGAATAGATTGTTTTGGATACTAGCCCGTCTCATGACTCTTTGTTTTGTTAAACTCTACACACCAAAAGTATATTTATACTAAACCTATAGTAATCCTAACTTAACTCAGATTCAGTTAAATAAACAAATAAATCTAAGTCGATAAACCAAACCAAATTCAAATAACAAGCTAAACTATTTAATTTAATGTTTAAACTTCAAATCTGATCTCCTATTCTCTGATAAGCTTCTTATCGACTTTCCTTCTATGATCCGATTCCAAATTATGGCAACAACAAAAAATATTATTACTTAGTTTAAAGAGGATTAAAAGAAAAACTGAAAAAAAGGTCCATAATTGAGGTTGTTTATGAAGTAGCAAAATAAACATATTGGATATAAGAGTGACTAAAAAATGTCTAAGATTTAACTATTATAACTATCTTTTGGAATCAGTGATGGCCCGTCCAGTCCAACTGGTGGAAGGCTAGAAGGGAGTTTCTAGTGCCGAGCTTCCTAGTTGATCTGGTTGTAAAAAAAAGAAGTTAAATGCATGGTTGGTCTTGTGGTTTGCAAATTTTGCATAGTTGATCCTCTACTTTGAATAAGTACACATTTGGTTCCATGGTTATAAAAATGTAACACATGTGGCTTTTAGTAGCTAATGTCATTAAATTTTCAGTTTAATATGTGTGAAACTACTTATTTATCGTTGAAGATAAAAACACAAGAATATATAAATCACAAATAAAAAAATAATGATCATCACCAATAAGGAAGCCAAAAAACACATAAAAATGTGCCACGTCAGCTGCCACTTCATAAAAACAGCAATTCTTTAAAAACACCTAAACTCATCCAATAAGAAAAACTAAAAATACCCAAAAACATTACCCCATCATCACTACCTTTTAAAAAATCCTTCTCTATCTAAATAATATATAATTAAAAGGATAAGGTGACCCACCATTTGGTTGTTTTTAGTCATTTTTGTAGAAGAACATATCTCAAATATGGGGCACAAAAACAAGGTCTACAATAAGGAAAAATGGATGACGTGGAAAAATGAGTAAAAACAATACCCAAAAACGTATTATTGTGAATGCTCTAATCATACTATCAACTACCACCATCATCATCCTCACCCACCCTACCACCATCACCACCTCGACCTTCACAAACCACCACTACTGCCACTTTCACAAACCACCACCACGACTTTCACTAACCACCAACTGCAACCACCTCCACCATAGCCATTTCTACCATCTCATCGCCTTCAACATGCGCACCGTCATCACCACCACTTTCACAAACCACCTCTACCACCACCTCCACCTTCAAAACCCACCATTACTGCCACCTTCACGAACCATCACCGTATCCTGTTTTCTGTTAGACCAAGACCCGAACCAAACAAGAACATACCAAACCATCCATTTTTCGACCCGGTTTGAACCAGATAACACCATCACTGGTTGGATATGTTTTTCCGTCACCACCCATTTTGTGTCTTCCGTATGAACCAGATAACACTATTGATCATAAACCATCATCATATCATGTTTTCCATCTCCATCCATTTCTTGTATCCGGTGGAATCTGGTGGGTGGTAGGTGGTTCTTGGATGATGTTGATTGAGTGGGGGTGGGTGAAGGAAGAAGATGAAATTAAGGGTCAGGGTGGGGTGTGATCACGGAGATGGTAGTGGTGGTGGTTTGTGAGGGTGGAGGTGGTGAGGTGGGGGAAGAAGAAGGGTGGGGGTAATTATAAATTAATTAAGTTTAATTAAACAAATGTGGCTCACTAATTTTTATATATTTCTTATGTTTTTTCTTTTTGTACTTGGCGTAAGGACCATCATGTTTTTTTTATAACATACATTATGAATTCACTTAATTGATAATTTTAATGGTGTTGGCTGGTAAGGACAAAATCATAATTACAATATTCATACCACAAGAATTGTCGATCAATAAGTTTACAATCGTCAAAATCAACTTCATTCTTGTTAAAAGTTAAGGACCAATGGTGCAAAATCTGCAAACTACAATGACCAACCAAACAAACTATAAATTAAAAAAACTTTGGGATCAAATTTGCCCCATAAGCAGTGACGGATCTAAAAACTTTTTTCACTGGGTTTCTTTTGATAGATTCTCACGAATTCTCACTATTTTTTTTTTACGAATCATACAAGGTTCTCACTAACTTTATCTATTTTTTTCAAACCGAATGGGTTTCTGAGAATTCACAAAAATGATCTAGATCCGTCCCTGCCCATAAGGGATGAAACCACGCAATCTTTAGCATGGCCCATACACCTTTCAACATATCTCTTTGTTGCTTACACTGAAATCCATTAGAGACATATACCTGGCGGGTACATGCATTGCAACATTATACTTTAGTGAAAAAAACAACCCGGTACCCACCAACTCTTCGATTAGTGGCCACCATAATATGGGCAAATATATATATGTATGCTTTTAGTGGGTTCTAGATATAAGCAAGAAACAAGTGATGGGACCATTTACGGATATATCTCCTGAAACTAGCCCCACCAGGGAAACACAACCAAAGAAGCTGGAATTTCCACGAGATCCTCTGAAATCTATATTTTTTTGCGTAATTAGACCAAAACCTATCCATATATAAACCAGAATATAATTGTTATTTAACATAACGGTTTAGGATATAATAAGAAGTTTATTTGGATAGGAAGCCCAGGAAGTAATAACCAACCATTTATTTAATTAATTGCTAAGATTAAATGAGTGAAATTGAAGGAAAAAAAGAGGTGCGTGGGTTTGTCTAGAGGCATTCTAGTCAATCCAATGGAATAGTTTTTTTCTCCTCCAATCCCCCCTCCCCCCCCAATTTTTAAACGTTAATAACTCTTTCATACGACAATTTTTTTTTATAAAAATTGCACAAAAAAAAAACGAGCGTTTTTTATCTTTAAAACGAGTATACTATTGCTATATTTTCCAATTTTTTTTCGAAAACCCAGTTGCGCAAAATGCAATGGAAAAAACACAGTTGCGTAAAATGCAATGGAAAAAAAACTAAAAAATGACATTTTTCTAAAACGCAATGCACAAAAAATGTCTTATTTGTAAAATGCAATGGTCAGAAAACACAAAAAATGTCTTATTTCTAAAACGTAATGACCTAAAAAAACAAAAGAAAGTGTTCTCTTTAAAACGCAATGGACCGAAAACACCTAAAAATGTGTTTTACCTAAAACACAATGACTAAAAACACTTCAAAAATGTGTTTTTAAAAAACGCAATGACCAGAAAACACATAAAAATGTCTTAGTTCTAAAACACAATGGCCTAAAAACACCAAAGAAAGTGTTCTCTCTAAACGCATTGAACCAGGACAATAGTTTTGTCTGTGAATTGTCTGAACCAGGAAGTAGGAGATCAAAAATTGTCTACGAATGCAGGGGCTGCCCCCCTTGGACCCTGCTCCAAGGGCAGCTGCCCCCGGACCCCCGCCAAGATCGTAAAACGCAATGATTCAAATAAAAAACCCAGATCGTAAAAATGCAATTCAAGAAGTTCTTACATGGATCGAATCCGATTTCTTCAACGATTGACGAAATTTGAACGATAGAAACACTTAGCAGCGATCGAATCAAACGAATCGAGTGATTCGCTTTAAAATCACGGGAAAAAAATGAGATATTGTATGAAGATAAGCTGGATTTCTTCAAAAAAGTTGAAGAACACGTTGATTGGGTGTTTGAATCATTGATTGGTGACGAAAATCGCACTATAATGTAGTGATTATTGAGATAGAAAGTGAAGAAAATGTTGAAGATTGTGGGTTTTGAAAATTGTGGGTTTTGAAGTTACTGGGGAGAAGAAAGCATACGATTGACTAAAATACCCCTCCTCTTTATTTTAAATTTTGCCGCATGTCATAACCCTATTGATTCCTATCCTTCTTGCCAAAATTAACTTACTATTTGATCTCACCCTTAACTCAAGTATCGAAACCCGTTAACTGAAATGAGAATTCTTATGCCATTGATTAAACCTAAATATCATTGTTTCAAAAATGTTTAAGATTCTCAATTAATAATTTAGCTTATATTTGTTCAGAATAACACCCATTTTTAATATATTAATAACTAGGTTATCAATCGGGGACTGCTTTACGGGTTCAAGAAATTTATTTACAGTAAAAATTTTATTAACATCTTATGATATGTTTAATGACTCACAATATACTAAACAGGGTCTTAAGACGTAGAACCATGCATCACTAAGATAAAAACAGTCAAACGGGGATTTTAGTAGTGTACTAAACGAAAAGAATGGCCCTTCATGTTGACTATATCTATATAGTTTATGATGTGTACCAACCTATAAATTACTTTACATTAATAGAATTATGTCATTAAATAAAATATAAAGACATGTTTTCGAATGTTATTTTATTTTATAAATGTTTTGAAATGACAGTTGTAGATGTAGATGAGATAAATTTTAAAGTAATTGAAAATTTTGAAAAATCTGGAAGAAACATGTATTAAACAATTTTTATTGACATAGTAAACGACTTTGTTTACTAATTTTCATGTATAAATAAAACAAATACAAACAACATCAAATTAAATTCAACAAAAGGTGAAGTGTTCCATCAAACAAAGCTTGCTTTCTCAAACTATTACAAAAAATGTCAAGAATCATATTACTCGCGTTACTTGATGCTAATGTCCTCAAGGGTATCACCGTAATTTCACATCGATTGTGTGCCTCATGCCCATTGAAGCTTTACTTCTTTGCTATATCATTCTTGATCCGCCTTAGAATTAGTTTCAAGAAAATGAATGAGTATGAAGATACAACTTCAGGATATTAGAATCATGATAGAGATCCTAAAATGCTTATAGGTGTCGATATCAACTTGTTTATTTGTGAACATGTTGATTTGGGTTGTGTTTTATTGCTAATGGATCAAAACAAAACAATATGGTTTAAAAGTAACATCGTAAATTGCCTATATTTCAAGTTAGGTTAATATTTTAATGTGGTGATTACTTGTATAAGAACTAAGTGGCAAAAAGAGTGTTTACAGGTCAACCCAAATGAACCCGTTTCAGCACGTACAATAATGCAATGTAAATTTCGATGGCGTAAACGCGTAGTGCCCAAAAGAACTTACTTGAAACGCCAAGATTAAAGGAATGAATATTTTCCTTTTGGTTTGGGTCCATCAATCAACTTCTGGTTAGGCAATATGCTTTCGCTTTCGGTCAACGCAACTTTTGTTATTTCAACTATGTTGAGAATCCAAGCAGTGCCATTTGAATGAATCTGCAAGCCCAATACTAAACCAACAAACCCAAATATAATGGGGAATGCAAACACATAATGAAGCAAATATGGAATGAATCTGTTGACCCGAAACACTATGCCCAACAGTTTCATATTTTCATAAATAATTAGTATGCCAAATATAGTCTAATTATAATCCAACTTTTTCATTATAATGACTTTAGAGGATTTATGCATTCAAAATAGACTATTGAGCGACTTTCAACCAATAGCAGACACTAAGTAGTGACCAATAGCAAAGTGTCCTTTATTACTGTTCTTATTAATGGACACAAACAATACATTGTTACATATGAAAATACGTATCAATGAATTCATTGGATGGCATAGTGATGCGGGCACAAGTGTGGAGGAGCGAGCCATCTTGTATTTGGAGGCCCAAGATCGCTAACAAAAGGGGCTTCACTAAAATGGCTCTAACTTGGGCTACGGGGTCCGTTTTGGACGTGCGACCAGGCGAAACGAACGTGAGAACAAGCTCCATCTTGCTGCAAACCCCCTACGGCGGTTTGGGTCATTGTCCGGGCCAAAAAAGCTTATTTCCATTAGTTATTTGCATTTTTATGTTTTTTTAAATATTTTGGGCATTTTGTTTTTGGGCTTGTGTTTGGCCCGTTATCTTTTTTAGGCCCATTTCGAATTTCTGTTCTTATTTATATATCCCTCTAGTCATTTGAACAATCAGAATTGAATTTTGAAACTATCAAATTTTTCACTTCAAATTCCGTGGCCTTTGGGTTGCAATTTGGGGGTTGGGGAAGAACTACACAGGTATTCGTAGAATCAACGTGTTGATCTTCATTTTCCGTAACACACGCTACATCAGTTGGTATCAGAGCCGAATTCCTGGCTCAAAATGCCTCCGAGGAGAAACAACTGGCCTCTCGATGAAGTGTATGAACGAGAGTTGGAGCAGCGACTTATGGCGAGAGTGGATGAACGGTTGGATCAAGTGGTCAATCAGTTGACTGACCGGATGGCCGATTTGATCAATCGTAGGAGGCAGGGACCCAATGACGGGTATGGTTATGATTTTAGTAACCCATTTGGTGATGGTTCGGCTTCCGAAGACGAACAGGAAGGGCGACCAAGGGGTGAACGTGGAGGGGGTAACAGGCGTTGGGATTCTGGGATAAGAGTTGATATTCCAGAATTTGATGGGTCTAATTTGAATCCGGAGGGGTTCATCGATTGGTTGGCTACCGTGGAGGAGGTGTTTCAGTACAAGGAGGTGCCTGAAAATAAGCGGGTGGCCTTGATCGCTACCAGCTTGCGTGGTAGGGCCTCTGCGTGGTGGCAACAATTGAAGTTAACACGAAACAGGCTCGGAAAGTCAAGGATCGTGACATGGACCAAGATGGAGAAGTGCTTGCGGTCCAACTTTTTGCCTCATAATTTTCAAAGGTTAATGTACCAGCGTCTGCAGAATTTAAAACAGGGGGCTAAATCGGTTGATGATTATACAACGGAGTTTTACCAGTTGATTGCTAGGAACGATATTCAAGAACCGGAGGAACAACTTGTTTCTCGGTATATTGGGGGTCTGAGGGTTCAAATCATGGAGTCTGTAAACCTCTTTGATCCGTTAACCATTCCTGAGGCATACCAACGGGCGTTGGCCTATGAGAAACAAAACCGACGGGTGGGCGGTTCGTTTACCCCTGCCGGGGGAAACGTTGGGTCGGGTAGTGGGGCACCTCGTGGCGGGCCTAGTCAACAACGGCCGGGGGTCAACAATATCGGGCCTACTTCTAAGGGGGCTAGCAGTAGTGGTCCGAGATGTTTCAATTGTGGTGAAACAGGCCATCGTCAAGCTGAGTGTAAAAAGGCTGGTAAAAGACACTTATTTGCTGAGTCTGAGGATGATCAGTATGAAGAGTATGAGAATAACCCAGTGTATGATGAAGAAACTGAATATGAAGAAGAGGTCGTGACCGGTGATGTTGGGGTGAACTTGGTGGTCAGACGCTCTTGCTATACACCAAAGGCAGATGGGGATGACTGGCTGAAGCACAACATCTTCCACTCAACATGTACCATTTTGGGGAAGGTTTGCACGTTTGTTATTGATTCGGGGAGTTGTGACAAACTGATTTATGAAGAAGCAGTTCAAAAGTTGGCCTTGAAGACAGAGAGTCACACGAAACCTTATAAGCTTCAATGGCTTAAAAAGGGAGGTGAAGTGACGGTATCTAAAAGGGCACTCGTTTCTATTTCTATTGGGTCCACGTACAAAGATGATGTTGTGTGTGACGTGGTCCCTATGGACGTGTGTCACTTATTATTGGGTAGACCTTGGGAATATGAGCGTAATATAGAGCATAATGGGCGGTCAAATACTTATAGCTTTCTGTTTGGTGGTGTGAAGATAACTCTTGTCCCTAGCAAGCCTAAGCAGTTAGCCACAAAACAGTCGGGTACTCTGTTGACTATTAGTCAGTTTCAAGATGAGTTGGAGGAAGGAGACAATGTCTTTATTTTGATTGGGAAGCCAGTGCCCGAGGAAGTCGAGATTCCTGAATGTATGGTTCCGTTATTCGAGGAGTTTGTTGATGTTTTCCCAAATGACTTACCTGCCGGGTTGCCACCCCTACGAGACATCCAACATCACATTGATTTGGAACCGGGGTCCCAACTACCCAATAAGCCCCATTACAGAATGAGCCCAAAAGAACATGAAGAATTGCGTCGGCAGGTTGAAGACTTAATCTCTAAGGGGTACGTTCGAGAAAGCATGAGTCCTTGTGCTGTTCCTACTCTTTTGACTCCTAAGAAGGATGGGACGTGGCGTATGTGTGTTGACAGTCGTGCGGTCAACAAGATCACTGTGAGGTACAGATTTCCGATTCCCCGACTTGATGATTTACTTGATCAGATTAGTGGTGCTACTATTTTTACGAAATTAGATTTGAAGAGTGGGTATTACCAGATTCGTCTTAGACCGGGTGACGAGTGGAAGACTGCCTTCAAGACGCGTGAAGGATTGTATGAGTGGTTGGTGATGCCATTTGGTTTATCGAACGCACCTAGTACTTTTATGCGTGTGATGAATCAGTTGTTTAGACCCTTTATTGGTAAATTTGTGGTGGTCTATTTTGATGATGTTCTTATTTATAGCCCTAATTTTGATGAGCATGTGAAGCATGTACGGCAGGTTTTGACCTTGCTCCGAGGGGATAACTTGTATGCAGCCAAAAAGAAGTGTGTCTTTATGGTCCCTAAGGTCCTGTTTTTAGGGTATGTTGTCTCTGGTGACGGAATACAGGTGGATGAATCAAAGGTAGCGGCTGTTAAGCAGTGGCCAACTCCAACTACGATAACTGAAGTACGTAGCTTCCATGGTCTTGCTTCATTTTATAGACGGTTCATTCGAAATTTCAGTTCCCTTATGGCGCCAGTGACTGACTGCATGAAGGGGAAGACTTTTATATGGACTGAGGAGGCAGATTCAGCTTTTCATTTAATCAAGGAAAAGCTTACAACAGCACCAATTCTAATATTACCAGATTTTTCTCGGGTTTTTGAGTTTCACACAGATGCCTCGCAGGGTGGTATTGGGGCAGTCCTAAGTCAAGGGGGGTGCCCAGTTTCTTATTTCAGTGAGAAGTTGACTGGGCCAAAGTTACGTTATAGCACTTACGATCTTGAATTTTATGCAGTGGTCCAGGCTGTGAAACATTGGCGTCATTATTTGTTTCACAAGGAGTTTGTTTTATTTACAGACCATGATTCGTTGAGGCATATTCGCAGTCAAGATAAAGTATCACATAAGCATGCACGGTAGATGGCTTTCTTGGAAAAGTTTACTTTTGTTGTGAAGCATAAGTCTGAAATTTCGAATCGTGTGGCAGATGCCTTGAGTAGAAGGAGTAGCCTGCTTGTTTCTATGAGAGTTGTTGTACCCGGGCTAGACAATCTCATGGAATAACTCACAACAGATCCATATTTTTCTGTCATTTTACAGGATGTGCAGTTTGGGAAGAGGACAAATTTTCTTGTGCATGACAGTTTTCTTTTTATGGAAAATCAATTATGTATTCCTAATTCCAGCCTACGCCTTCAAATAATTAAAGAACTGCATGGAGAAGGGCATGTGGGTAGAGACCGTACTTTACGATTGCTGCAGTCTTCTTATTATTGGCCTACTATGCGGAGGGATGTTGATCGGTTTGTTAGACGTTGCAGGATCTGTCAAGTTTCAAAAGGCACAGCTACCAATGCAGGGCTTTATATGCCTCTACCCATTCTTCAGCAACCTTGGGTAGATATTAGCATGGATTTTGTGTTGGGGTTACCCCGTACTCAGCGTGGTAATGATTCGATCTTTGTAGTGGTGGACCTGTTTTCTAAAATGGTGCACTTTATTCCTTGCAAGAAGAAAACAGGTGCAGTTAATGTGGCTCAGTTGTTCTTTTGAGATATCTATCATTTGCATGGTTTGCCATCCTCTATAGTTTCTAATCGGGATACTCGTTTCTTGAGTCATTTTTGGCGAAGTCTATGGAAAATGGTGAACATTCAGCTCAATTTTAGTAGTGCTTACCACCCACAAACTGATGGGCAGACGGAGGTTGTTAATCAGTCACTTGGTAATCTTTTGCGGTGTCTTGTGGGTGATCATGTGAAGTCTTGGTATCAAAAGCTTTGTCAGGCTGAGTTTGCTCATAATCATGCTGTTAATAGGAGCACTGGGTTTAGTCCGTTTGAGGTGGTTTATTCTGCTAAGCCTCGCGGTCCTCTTGATTTGATGTCACTTTCTACCCCAGGTTCTGTTCCCAAGAAGGTGCAAGATTTTGTAGTTCGGTTACATGAAGTCATAAAGCTGTGCAGGATAACTTGGCCAACGCTAATTCAAAGTACAAGCAAGCTGCAGACCAAAAGCGTAGGCAAGTTGATTTTGAAGAGGGTGACTTTGTTTGGGCCATTTTGACTAAGGATCGTTTTTCATTGGGGGAGTATAATAAATTGTCAGCCAAGAAGATTGGGCCAGTGGAGATTGTGCAGAAGATAAATTCTAATGCCTGTCTTCTGAAGTTACCAAGCCACATTCGTTGTTCCGATGTTTTCAATGTCAAACATTTGCTGCCTTTTCATGGGGATTCGTCTGATGATGAGGTTGCTGCGGATTCGAGGTCGAATTTTGTCTACCCAGGAGGGAATGATGCGGGCCCAAGTGTGGAGGAGCGGGCCATCTTGTATTTGGAGGCCCAAGATCGCGTAACAAAAGGGGCTTCACTAAAATGGCTCTAACTTGGGCTACGGGGGTCCGTTTTGGGCGTGCGACCAGGCAAAACGAACGTGAGAACAAGCTCCATCTTGCTGCAAACCGCCTATGGGTCATTGTCCGGGCCAAAAAAGCTTATTTCCATTAGTTATTTGCATTTTTATGTTTTTTTATGTATTTTGGGCATTTTGTTTTTGGGCTTGTGTTTGGCCCGTTATCTTTTTTAGGCCCATTTCGAATTTCTGTTCTTATTTATATGTCCCTCTAGTCATTTGAACAATCAGAATTGAATTTTGAAACTATCAAATTTTTCACTTCAAATTCCGTGGCCTTTGGGTTGCAATTTGGGGGTTGGGGAAGAACTACACGGGTATTCGTAGAATCAACGTGTTGATCTTCATTTTCCGTAACACACGCTACGTCACATAGGAGTCTAGGGATGAAGCTAGGACTTATAAATTCATGCACGAATCACACACAAGCATTGTCTTCTGTTCACATGTATCCTAAAATCCTCAAAACTTTAAAGTGTTATAACACAACTCGATATCGAATGCAGGTTCAATACTCTATGTAACATACAAACAAAGAGAAAAGTATTTGGCATATAAAATATGACTAAACAACTATTAATAAAATATAGACCCAACTTGTTTTATTATAACAATGAGGAAGGTTATAAAAAGGTGACTATATATGTCATGCAACTGAAGTGTCACCAAGTTCATGAACATGGAAACCATGGGGTCCAAGTTTAAGGTTATCAAAAGGTGACTATGTAATGCAACCAGTAACAATTGTGGGAGCACCTGCAAAATCAATCAAGTAAGATAAGTACTATCTATATCAAATTTCAAAACATAGTTAACTACCTTGCACCACTTGAGTAAAGAAAATGATGCCACTAACTGCCCTTCATCATTTCTGTAGGCGAAAATTGGCATTTATGATGGGCGCCACCTCACCAAATCTTAATTAAAAAAGTTGTTTTAGAACCGACATATCAAGTAAATACATAAAAAAGGTAATATATATGTAATTCCAATTCCTTGGACAGGATCTTGCAATGATATCAATCGAAGGTTTTGTATTCATGTGGAATTCAAACACAAAACCAAATCAAGAACAAACATACCCAATAAAATATGAATGGAAATCTGATGTTTGCATACACCAAAAGATGTCGGATACAAAGAAGCATGTGTTTTAGCTGGCTCTAATTACTTCCAAAAGATGATTAACCCCTAAATGACTCAAGGGTTATCAATATATATAAAACCAAACGGGCCTAAAGCCCCTACCAAGGCCCAGCCGAAACCAACTAACTAATCCACTACATTGACCCAAAACCAACTAAACATAAATCAACTAATTACATAACTAGTCCAAACCAACTTATGTGTTTAACCCATTATGCATAAACCTTTAGGTTTCAACAATCTCCCCCTAGGTTTATAGCATAAGGACACTTCAATCTTCAACTGCTTCCGCTACTGCCACCATCATCGTTAAATCCAGCAAATCCTTTCTTCTAGATCCGCAATGCACCTGCTACCGCTCCAGTCCAACCTTTAGCAACCATTTCATATTTTTTAGTGTAGATCTGATCTGATGACGTGCCAAAACTTCAACATCTTGTAGAGTTACTGTCAACAAATCTATCTGATCTGTCATTCTAAATTGGATTTTTCCTTATCTGCGGGAGGCCAAATCACATTTTTCAATCATCTATTTGTATTTGGATCTTGAACTCTAGGAGCAGGTTTCAGATAAGATTCTGCTGTCATCATAGAAGGAAACCCTCTTTGTACTTCTCTTTCAAGTCTCTTGAAAAATAGATATCCTCTACCATTTGGCTTATCATCAGTGTTTGGAGCATTAACAAGCATGGATAAATCCAACGTGGTTAATGACTAGAACTTACCAGGTTTAGAATAATACTCCACATGACCAATCTTTCTTTTGGTCCACCACATCTTTCTGTCATGATCATATCCCTAACTTTCTACACCAGACTTGTTTCCCACTTTATCATACAAACTTGTACCCACATCAAGAAAATGATAAGTAGCTTCAACAGTAGGATCTGCAGGATTTAAATTCTTGTTCTTCACCACAACCAGCACCTTTTTCTGCTTGCGCTTTGCTCCTATTTGTTTAGCCTTTTCTTTGTCAACAGGAGTGTTGAAGTACAAGTTCATTGTTGCATCACGCTCAACATCATCGTTAGCATAATCTCTAGCTCTATCTTCCGTAGATTTTCATATTTCTTTAAATCAGTTGGATAAGCTATAACAACCCTCCTAAAACACTTAACATACCCTAAAAACATCCTAAGATATATCCCGTGTACGAAAAATGACCACAAGTCAGGATTGACAGTACCGTATAAGTAATTGGGTAGATATAAACATTGTAATCGCGAATGCTCTCAAAACTGTAAAGTTATAAAAACTGTTTTAATTAAACTGAGATGTCCTCGCCAGTATTTCTTGCTGATAAAACATTTTTAAAACGCGTTTCAGGTAACTTAATGTGAAGCTAATAGAAGCCAGCTGGAGAGCACTGAAGGCTTAAAGAAGTGGCTATAAAAGTTACCTAAATAAAAAGGAGTTTATGTTTTCAATAATAAGGGTTTTATCCCTACGAATTTATTATGAATGGGAACTTGGGTTTTATCCCATTTATTATTTATAAAAGTTTGGTGTTTGAACTCTGATAAAAATATTTCCTAACTACGGTCCTAATGTTTAAATTCCGCTGCAAAATTAATAAACACCGATACCACCGGCTCTGTGTACTCGCGGGACCCGCCCCCCCAGGGCAGGGGTCGGAGGTTACGACAGGAGGTTGTATCAGAGCTACAGCCACTGTATTAAGCCACTGAGGTGTTCTGCTGATACCTAAATTTTAATCAATTGTGTTAGGAAATAATCTATATGACTATGTGTAAATATGTATATTATTGTTTTGTGTTATTTGACAATTTGTTAGTTTATAGTATGAGTGAGCAAGATACATCCGACGCTTACCGTCAATTAACTAGTTCCCAAAAGAGTGTAGGAACCTCATCTCAGCCTACTCCTTCGGGGTACTCTGCTGATACCGAGGAAGAAATTTTCATCTTTAAGGCACAATCCGAGGAACCATTCCCTCCGACATGGAGATATGGTTTAGTAGGGGAGCGCATGAGAGGAGGAAGAGGATGAAGAAATTACAACAACAGAGAGCTTTAGCAAAAGCCAATAGGGAAGTGAATGCCCAAACCCAGGAAGCAGTTAATAGGCCAATGTGGGAAGAGGAACTTAATAGATAATTTACAGATTTTCATATGTTAGCAACCACCGCAGCAGATCCAAATCCGAACCAAATAGCTGAAGCACAACCGTTGCCATTATTCCCTACCCAACCCATGGAGTTAGAACCTAATCAGGAGAACCAATTCCCCATACCAGCATTTGATCCCAATGAGATACCTAGAATCCCAGCTCCTAATCCTTTAGAGTATGATCCATGGGAGGATGACAATAGGGTATATCAAGATCTATATCCTCAGGAAGAACTGATACCAAACCCCATAGCACAGTATACTGACCTTAATCCTTTAGACCCGTTTTGGAATGACGACAGGTATATTCGAAGTGTGTTAAGCAACCCATACCCATACGGAGAACCTATACCTCGATACCCTGACCCATTACCAGCACCACTACCACCCATGAGTGAAGAGAATGTGTAGGAACTTCTCACATATGGTGAAGCGTTAGTGGAAGAAGGAAATAGGATACGACAGATAGGAGAGAAGCTCGTGTGGAAATATAACGAGCAAGAGATGCAGTATTGGATGAACGGGACCTATATATATATATATATATCAACTAAAATAGATAACCTAATACCTATCGATTCATAATACTAGTGTGTTTATTTCTTTTCAGTAGTAATTTGTAATCGATGCATATAGATATATAAAAAGAGTAAAGTCGCAATGTTTGACGTTTTTGATCAATTTGTTTGTGTGATTGTTTATATTAAATCTTATTCTGTGGTATTAATATATGATAAATGTTTATAATCCAGATGGACAACGAAGTAAATCAGGAAAACCATAATAATGATAATAATGGAAACCAAGTAGATAACAGTGCCATCCAACATATAGTAGCACAAGGAATTATAGATGTTATGCCATATATTATCAAGACTGTTTAGGAAGCAGAAAATAATAAATCTGTAATTGGAAGTAAACGCCAACCTACTTAACCAAGTCATAGCGTGAATGAAAATAATGGACTAGCGATCCGAGTACCTATTTCAAAAAGAAGAAGAACTATTTCATATGGTTGTTCTTATAAAGAATTCTGGTCTTTCAAACCAATAGAATTCTCTGGCAATGAAGGAGCCAGTGCAGCCTTACGTTGGATAGAAAAGACAGAAGCAGTCTTAAAAAGAAGCAAATGTGCAGATGAAGATAAGATTATGTTTGCTTCTAATATTTTTAAGAATGCAGATCTAGAGTGGTGGAATACCATTCTCTAGTCTAGAGGAAGTGATAGAATTTATAATATGGAATGGACAGACTTTAAGGATATAGTCGAAAGAAAATTATGTTCACCTCATGAAAAGGAACAAATTGCCAATAAGTTCTTAAAATGACTGGAATAGACAGCAAATGTTACACTACCATATTCTTTGAATTTGCTAGGATAGTACCAACTTTAGCTTCACCAGAACCAGTATTAATCTCCCATTACATTTGGGGATTAATTAGTGAGATCAGACACGTAGTCAAGGCAGCTAGACCCCAAACTATAGAAGAAGTAGTAGAACTGGCCAATACCTTGACTGATGAATTAGTATGTACATAAGAAGAGAACCAGAGAAAGAACCTAGCTCAAAGGCTTACCCAAGAATTTCGCTACGGTAATTCCAACCGTGGGAAAGATACCGGTTCTTCCTCTGCACCTTACTACAAGTCTTGTAAAAAGAAGCATTATGGAAAATGTGCAAGGTATTGTAATTTTTGCAAGAAACCCGGGCATAAGGAAGAATAATGTCGATCGAAAGCTAGTAATAGGCTATGCTTCAATTGTGGAGAAGCTGGTCATATCAAACCGAACTGTCCGAAACTAGCTCTAGAGACAACCAACAAAGCTACGACAAAAGAAGGACCTAAGAAGAATGCCAGAGCATTTGTTCTGATAGCTGAAGAAGCCAAGATGATTCAGGATGTGATTGCCCGTACGTTTTTAGTTAATGATATTTTTGCTGAAGTATTATTTGACTCTGGTGCAAACCAAAGTTTTATCAATACTTCGTTCTTCAAACTTCTCAATCAATCATTAACTAAACTTCAACAAGATTTTCTGGTAGAGACAGCGAATGGAGAATCCATTAAAATAAGTGAAATCCTATAGGGAGCAAGGATAGAAATTTCGAACCTTGATTTTATTACTAACCTTTACCCAATGAATCTGGATGGATTTGATATCGTATTAGGAATGGATTGGTCGGTAGCCAATCATACCAGTATTTTATGTTATCAAAAGTCAGTGTATGTAAGTACACCAAAGGGTGAAAAGATCACAATTAAAGGAGACAAGCCAACTAGGTCAACAAAGTTCATCTCTGTGATGAAAGCTGCATAAAAGCTGCAAGCTATGCAAGGAAAGGAGCAATAGTGATATGATTTTTTTAATCATTAACACTAAAGGAAAGAATCAAAAGATATTCCCATAGTATCTAAATTTTCAGATGTTTTTCCAGAAGAGTTACCTGGATTACCGCCAGACAGAGAGGTTGAATTTAGGATTCACCTAATACCAGGAACGTCACCGATTGCCAAGGCACCATATCGATTAGCTCTGAAGGAGATGTAGGAATTGAAGAAACAGTTGGACGAACTTCTGGAGAAAGGTTTCATACAACCTAGTTCATCACCGTGGGGAGCACCAGTCTTGTTTATCAAGAAAAAGGACGGATCAATGCGTATGTGCAATGATTATAGGGAATTGAACAAGGTTACGATTAAGAATCTGTACCCACTGCCGAGAATCTATGATCTGTTCGATCAACTTCATTGTAACAACCCAACTTTCGAAGTCAAAGTCAAAGTACAAGTTAAAGTCAAAGTCAAAGTCAAAGTCAAGTCAAAGGAAGAAAAGATTGCTAATTGTAATTTGTCATTCCTTGATTAATCATTGATTGTACTCTTTGACCGATAATCGAAACTCTAATTTAAGTTACTTTAGTTGTATTATGTGGAGTATATGCTATAAATCGCTATTTAATCGTTAATCGACTTATCGCTAATCGCATCGCAACTCGAATTACAGGTTATGGATATTGTTTTACCTGTGTGTACTATTATGTGTTACTTGTGCATGTTTATATTTATGTTGAGGTGATTAATCGCAAACAAAATCGCAACTCTATCACAATGCAATCTCATCGCAAACTTGAGATTAATTTATGTTATTTGGTATTTATATTATTTAATTATTGGGTAATACTATCGCACCGCTTACTCGTAACGCATCGCAATGCTCAACACACGAAACGAAACGTCGAAAACCAACTCACAACACCCATCCTATCGAACTGCCATCCGATCCATTACCTCTACACCGCCTTCTCCCCTCTTACCTATAAATAGCACCTGTCACATCACTGTTCATGTGATGTGACAGCTCCTCCTCCGACCAGCACACACTTGGGCTATGTTCTCTCGATTCCTCGCGATTCTTGTAAGTTTTCAACTCAATTCTTGTACTTCTATCATCTACACACACTTCTTCATCATTTTCACCATCAAATCTTAACTTTTAACCATGAAATCGGTGGATTTGGGGAGTTCTAGGGTGATGTCATCATGAACTTCAAAGTATGACATCTTTGCACCAAGAACAACTCAGATCTAAGAGAATGCAACATGTTTAAACACTGATTTCGTCATAATCTAAACATTTTCCAACTGATTCTCCACTTTTCTTCAATAATCTCAACTTTTCACATAATGCCGATAGGATCCAAGCTCATTCAGGCCTTCTACTCATTCTGTAGTGAACTGTCGGTCTGAGAACGGATTACTATTGAAGAGATGACCGACTTAACGGGCTGAACATGAATGACCGTCAAGAACAGTTAACAGATCGGACGGGGTGATTCCCATCCGATCGGATGACTTGGACCTGATAGTGTTCCGTTGTTTGACACGTTGTCATACCGTCTCATTATAATCGCAAAACTTTCCAAACTTAACGAATTTTTTTACAAGTTTCAGAACGAGCATGTTACTGAACTGACCGTCGTCCGATCAGATTGCCATCCGATCGAACGACAATCCCGACGGATGACTAGTGACATTCAACACTTGTGATATTTTCCAACACTTACACTTTTTCACAAAATTTCAATGGAGTAAGTTCAAACGAATCGCCATCCGATCGGACGGCCATCCGTCTGGATGACCATCCGGCCGGATGACCTGATTGGTAGAGACACTTCTTGTTTTATAAAACGCTACAATGAAAACTTCAAAGTCACATCATACACAAACACATCCATCCCAAACGAATGACAAACTGACCGAATGGCCATCCGACCAGATGACCATCCGTTCGGATTGCCATCCGTTTGGATGACCCTCCGTCACTGATCTCACTCGCACCGCTTAACGTACTGTTCATCACTTAAGCTATCGTTCTATAATCAGGCTAACTATCCAGCGCTCCCTTCAATCCAAGAGAGTGTTTATTTACTAAACACAATCTGTGAGGATACTCGATCCCTTTTTGCTTTAAGCACTTTTGGGTGTTACATACGTTAAACATATCAAATCACATCGATCACACAACGCAAACGCACTTTTATACGCTAACCGTTCTGCATGTTATACGTGTTACTCGATGAATGGTAGTATATTATGTTTACACAGAGATTGTTGCTTGACACCTTAGCAACGATAGTACTATAGTTTGGAGTCAGCACCTGTCGTGGACAGGGGTTGTTAAGGGCCTTTCTTCACGTGTCACAGTGGTGATATGTGTTGCACATTCTACAACTTGCAGTCACGTCTGTGCATATTTCATTGCCGATAACTTATCTGCTTCACAACTATACATGTTACATGCTAGTTATGCGTAAACTCGTTTTGGCTACTATATTACTATTAAACTTGTATGCTCACCTTTACACTATGTGTATTGACCTCTATTTTAACGTATGTGATAGATGTTTGAGATGCTAGGATGCTTGCTATGTGGAACCAAGTTAGGAAGAGTCTAGAAACAAACAATTAATATTTTGAGTTGTCGAAACTATGATTTGTCTTTGGGATATCTATGTCTGTAATAACTGCTTTATTTGATAAGTTATGGTATGAGACATAATGTTAATTATCCATTAATTTAGTTGTTATGGATATCTCTTGGACAATCTGTTTCGCTCAGTGCCATGCCCCGATGTTTCCGCCATCGATTGGGGTGTGACAGATTGGTATCAGAGCCATAACTATAGGGAATTAGGCAAGACTCGACCTAGTCCGGGTTGAGGTCTTAGAAATGACCTAGTCTATAGTCTAAGTACCAACAGACCGACTTGTGCGAACCCGGTAGGGGTTTCGTACGAGCTTACTTGATATTCTCACTCGAACTCGCTGTACACTACACTCTTGCGCAAACATCGCATACTACAGCTTCGCGCAAGGTTAGCCTTTCCTAAGGTTGGCAACACAGATAAACGAATGATCTTGTTGGGACTAGTTGTGAAAACCGCAAACTCTCGATCAAATTGCTCGTTTGACACGTATTTTTACTACAAACACGAGAATTTACGTTGAATCAGGAGTGATATCCATACTTCGACGCGATTCTTCCCACCTATCTTGTGATTCTGTCACGCAAACAGGAATGGAGTCGCTGAGTTAGGGGTGAAACCCGAACCTTGATGGCTTATTCCGCTCTACATTTCGGTTTTACAAAACTCTCACCAAAGTCTCGATGGATTCCATTGACTCGAGTTGCGTAAATAGCCAAAAGGGTGCATACCACTTACCGTATGTTGGTGATAGAGCACAGTCCAATAGGCCAAAACATGTACTCGAAGTCCTCGAGAATAGTCGAATCACTTTGGGTAGTCGACGTCTGACAAGCCAAGAGAATCTATTTTCGATTTCTAACCGTAATCGCTGATTTTATGTGTTTTGATTCTGAGCCCGCAAACCGCTGACTTTGTGATTTGTCGATTTTATGTGGATTTTATGTGGGTATTATATGTTTATTTTTTAGCGTTTTGAGATACTGATGGTTTCAATCTAACGCTTTCTACTCAACCAAACACACACAACTCACTACACAACGTTAACAAATCGCATGCTACGTTACTTGCTTACGCTATACTACTCACTGTGCAACTCAATATGTACTCGCTACTCGCAACACTCGATCGCTTACGTGGCTTTCAAAGATAGGTGAATACGTGCAATATATATAGGTGAATACGTGCAAAATATAGTGGAATACGTGCTTCCATGCTTACGTGGATTACGTGCTTCTGTGGATTATGTGCCCATGTGACTGTGTGATTAGACGTGTTCCTATGCTTTATATAAAGTAGCCTTTGGGAGAAATCGCTAAGACTATACTAGGGTTAACCGAAATTGTTTCTGAGTCCTGTGACGATGTCTGTTGCAGAGAATGTCGTCATTTGGATTGCACACCGCTCGCAACTCTCGCCAAAACCATGAGGACAAACGCATCGCTGTTCTAGTCGCAAAGCAGATGGCCAAGGTCATTCCGCAAATTGTCAGCGAGCTTCATGAAAACACTAGCAAGTCCTCTGAGGAATCAAGGACTGACTCACCTAAAGGTACTTTCAGCTTTAAGCAGTTTAAGGTCTGCGGCCCAAAAGACTTCACAGGCGAAGACGGACCAAGCGCTATGTTTCAATGGTTCGACTCAATTGAAGTCACGCTACGCCAGAGCGGATGTCCCGACCACCTATGCACTATCAACGCAACAGGCATATCCCAGTCCTGGACTTTGGATAGGTGGACAGCCGAAAGGAACAAGCGTGGGAACGATACAGCCTATGGGCTTACTTGGGATGAGTTGAAGGAACTCATGATAAAGGAATTCTGCCCACCCCATGAGCTTCAAAAGATGGAGAATGAATTTTGGAACATCAAGCAGGATGGTGGCAATAACGCCGGTCTGACAGCTCGCTTTAAGCAGCTAAGTATCATTTGTCCAAGCTAGGTGGCAACACCTGAAATGACGATCAAGAAATACATCCGTGCCTTGCCGGATTGTGTTGCTGACTTCGTTTAAGCTGCAAAAACGACAACAATCGAAGAGACTTACCTACTCGCTCCCGAGATCAATGACAAGCGAGTATTGGCTGGTTACTTTGAGAAACCCACCAAAAGTCTTCATCAAGTCATTGCTGCTCCCACCGCTGAAAACGCCGCACATCAAGCTTCAAAGTCTTCATGCCGCATGAGAAAGAACAACAACACCATCAACAAGAATTGTGCAGTAACCACAGCTCCACTCCAAGCTATACCTGCCCAACCGCAACCTCAGAACCGCCAAGTAGCAGCGTCAGTGACCAATGCATCGCCGGCCAAGCGTGCATATACTGGTCCACACCCGCTCTACCCTACTTGTACTTATCATCACCCGGTTGGAATCGCGTGCCAGTTTTGTGTTCACTGCAACCTGTACGGCCACTTCACTGACAACTGCCATACTGGTCCTCGCCAAGCTCCCGCCCCAGTTCAAGCTCCTGCTCGGTCAACAAGCAGCTCATGCTCCCGCTGCTCATGCAAGAGCCTGCTTTGCGTGTGGTGATCCCAACCACTTCGCAAATGTCTGCCCGAACATAGTGATGAAGCAAGAGCCACAACAGCAGCAGCAGCAGCCAGCGCAACAACAACAACAGCAGCAACAGCCAGCTCTGCAAGCAAGCCGCGGGTGAGTTTTCAACATCAACGCGCGTCAGGCTCAGGCAGACAACAACGTGGTTATTGGTACGTTTTCGTAAATGGTATATATGCTTCATGTTTGTTTGATACCGGAGCCGATAACTGTTTTGTATCGTTCGAATTCAAAAGGCTCCTAAACTGTAAACGCGTTAATCTCCTATGAACATTCGACGTAGAAGTTGCCAATGGAAGAACCGTCACTGTTAGTTCCGTTCTGCGTGACTGTACTCTTGAGCTCAACACTCACGTTTTCCCGATCAATTTCATCCTGATGCAGCTCGGTAGCTTTGATGTCATAGTAGGTATGGATTTCCTTCGTGAGAATCATGCTGAAATTGTTTGCTTCGATAAAATGATTTGTTTCTATCTCGCAAACGGTGACCAATTAGTGTTTATGGCGAAGTCGCTTCGAAGAAGTTACAACTCATGTCGTGTGTCCAAGCTAGCAAGTACCTCCGCAAGGAATACCAAGCTTTCTTGGCACACATTGTAGTAGCGGAGGTAAAGGAAGTTAAGGAAATGGATAAGGTGCATGTGGTTCATGGTTTTCCTAACGTCTTTCCTGATAATTTACCTGGTTTACTGCCCACTCGTGATAGCGATTTTCGAATCGACCTCATTCCTGGAGCAAATCCTGTCGCTAGAGCGCCTTATCGTCTCGCTCCTTCAGAAATGCGTGAACTCTCGAGTCAGCTCCAGGAACTGCTTGATAAAGGCTTCATTCGTCCTAACACCTCTCCATGGGGCGCGCCTGTCCTTTTCGTCAAAAAGAAAGACAGATTGTTCCGGATGTGCATCGATTATAGGGAATTGAATAAGCTGACTATCAAGAATTGCTACCCCTTACCTCGAATCGATGATTAGTTTAATCAACTACAAGGTGCTACATGTTTCTCGAAGATCGATCTACGCTCAGGCTATCACCAGTTACGAATCCAGGAGGATGATATACCCAAAACCGCTTTTCGAACCCGATATAGTCACTACGAGTTTTTTGTTATGCCATTTGGTTTAACTAACGCTCCCGCAGTCTTTATGGATCTAATGAATCACGTGTGTAAACCCTTTCTCGACCGCTTCGTCATTGTGTTTATCGATGATATCCTGATCTATTCCAAGACAAAAGCCAATGCGCCACATCTCCGTTTGGTTCTTGAGTTACTCCAGGGAAACCGTCTCTATGCCAAATTCTCCAAGTGCGAATTTTGGCTTGAGGAGGTTCAATTCCTTGGTCACATTGTCAATAGTCAAAGTATTCATGTCGATCCTGCGAAGATTGAAGCTGTTTAGAGTTGGGTTACACCAAAGAACCTATCCAAAGTTCGTTCTTTTCTCGGATTGGCGGGTTACTATCGCCGATTCATCGCTGATTTCTCAAAGATCGATGTGCCGCTTACCTCTCTTGCACACAAGGACAAACCTTTTGTTTAGGGAACCGAACAAGAGAAGGCCTTTCAAACTGTCAAAGTTGTGCTTTGTAACACTCCCGTGCTCTCGTTACCCGACGAAAACGGTGACCTCGTAGTCTACTGCGATGCCTCTGACCTCGGTCTCGGTTGTGTTCTCATGCAACGAGACAAGGTTATCGCGTACGCCTTTCGACAGCTCAAAATCCACGAGAAGAACTATACGACCCATGATCTCGAGCTTGATGCAGTTGTTCTTGCATTGAAGATTTAGCGACACTACCTTTACGGTACCAAGTGTACGGTCTTTACCGACCACAAGAGCCTACAACACATCTTTAATCAGAAAGAGCTGAATATGCGCCAACACCGATGGGTTGAACTCCTCAACGATTACGACTATGAGATTCGTTACCATCCTGGCAAAGCAAATGTCGTTGCCGACGCTCTCAGTCGACAAAGCTATTTGCATAGCATTCGTAATACCCAAGCCCAGCACAATCTCGAAGCTCTTATCCGTGACGCCCAACATGCTTGTTTTACCGAACGCACTTTGAAGAAGGAAAGGATCATCAATAATGGTGAACAACTGGTGAATAAATTGAATGGTATATTCCATTATCTAGACCGAATTTGGATTCCCAAGCGCACCAACTTAAGACAAATTCTGCTTGACGAAGCTCACAAGTCTTGATACTCCATTCATCCCGGTGCTGATAAGATGTACCAGGACCTTCGCTACAAATACTAGTGGCTGGGCATGAAAAGAGATATCGCTACCTACGTTTCGAAGTGCATAACTTATTCAAAGGTCAAGGCTGAGCATCAACACCTCTCTGGCTTACTCGTACAACCCGAAATCCTGATGTGGAAATGGGAGAGTATAGCCATGGATTTCATAACGAAACTTTCGCACACGCCATCAGGTCACGACAGCATCTGGGTTATCGTTGACCGTCTCACGAAATCCGCTCACTTTCTATCGATACGGGAAGACTATAAGGTAGAACGATTAGCACAAATCTACACCGACGAAGTCATCTGTCGACACGGGACACCTCGTGACATCATCTCTGACCACGATGGCCGATTCACTTCGCGTCTCTGGGAAACGTTTCCATCCCCAGACTGAGGGTCAGACTGAACGCACGATTCGTACCCTCGAGGACATGCATCGCTCGTGTGATGTAATTGGGATTCGTATTTACCTTTAGTCGAATTCTCATACAATAACATTTATCACTCTAGCATCCAAATGGCACCATTAGAGGCATTATACGGAAGGAAATGTCGATCGCCTATTGTATGGCACGAGATCGGGGATGCGCAAATTACCTGTAACGCCCAGCGTCCCTAAACTTTAGACATTTGTCAGATCTAGTCCCTGAACTTTAGTTATTGGCAAGTCTAGCCCCTGAACTGTATGATGTGTGATACTTTGATATCTTAGTAAATCTATATGCTTGAATGTCTAAATATATGATTGGAATGCCTAAATCTATATGCTTGAATGTCTAAATCTATGATTGGAATGCCTAAATCTATATGCTTGGAATGTCTAAATCTATATTTGGTGCCTGACTCTTGAGACTCGTGAAACTTGATTCTTGGTGAAACGAGAGACCAGAGTCTTGTCACTGGCGGAATCTATCAATCTTGGAAAACTTTTGGTGTTTATGATGTAATCTAGTTGTCCTATTACCAAATGATACGCAACGCTTGATCTTACACGCGAAATCAGGAACACGGGAAGGATGGATTGGCCAAAGTGGCAATCCAATCGGATGACCACCCGATCGGATGACCACCTGATTGGATGACCACCCGATCGAGTGGCCACTCGATCGAGTTGCCACCCGATCCATTTGCACAGCCCTTCTCACCCTCCTTCACACACTATAAATAGGAGCTGTCACATTATTCATTCACTGATGTGACAGCCCTGCTCGACTCAGACGCGCGAACATCTTATTTCTTCATTTTCTTGACGATTCCGGTGCATATTGCACTAGATCCTTGTACTTTCTTCATCTACACTTCATCCTTTACGTAATTCACCTTTGAAATCACACTTTTCACCATGAAATCTCCTGGATCTAACCTCTTGAGGATAATGTCATCATGATGGGTTGTACAAACTGTCATATGATGTCACTCCTAACAAGATCTGGCTCAAATCTAAGGAATTTCAGGTGTTTTGCATCAAATCTAAGCTAGATCTAGGATTTCTCATAATAAAACTTAAGTTTTCCTCATCTTTCTTTAATCTTTCACTTCGAACGGTGGAATCCGGATATAAACGGACTGTAGGCTTGATTATTAGTCTGGAGTTGGTTGGAAACGGATGATTACCGGAAAGAGACGACCATGGAACGGATTCCGACATAAACCGCTATAAACAGACGACTGACCGGACTAGGGTGATTCCCATCCGATCAGAACGACTGTAAGATGATGAGTTCACCATTGTCTCAGTACGTCCCATGCTGTCATCGATAAACTAGGAACTTAGAAGTTTTACAAAAGGTGAACGGAACAAGGACCGCCCGATCGAACGGCAACCCGATCGGATAGCCACCCGATTGGACAACCACTCGATCAGGAGAAACTTGTCCTTTAGCCTTCAACCCTTTCAACACTTAGGACTTATTCAGAAAACTTGAAACTTTTGAATCTCAATTGAGTGGCAACCCGATCGGATAGCCATCCAATCGAGCTGCCACCCGATAGAAGTGACCAACACTAAAACTAATACTTGGATAGAGTGGCAACCCGATCAGATAGCCGTCCGATCGGGAAGCCATCATATCCCCCCTCACCTTGTGGAAGTCAAATCAAGCGGCAACCCGATCGGATGGCCATCCGATCGGGCAGCCATCCGTTTCCCACACACTTGCCACTCGATCGACTAGCAGTCCGATCGGATAGCCACTCGATCGACTAGCAGTCCGATCGGATAGCCACCGATCCGTTTCCCACACATTTGCCACTCGATCGACTAGCAGTGACTGTTCCAACACTTTGTGTAATCTCGTTATTCTGCCTGACTCTTATCCTGTTGTAATCTAATCAGGCTAATTCTAAAAGAGCTCCCTTTGATCCAATAACGGTCCATACCGTTAAGCAATCACTGTGAGTATACTTGATCCATTTTTGCTTTAAACTTTGGGATGTAAAATGTATTCTATAAACTACGATACTTGAGACTCTCCAAACTATACTCTATCCTACGTGTATGTGAAACTTGTGCATTCTAGTATTCTATTTTGTGCTATGTGACGTTTAATCCTGGGTGTGTAGTTCCGGCTTAACAATAGTAGCGCTATACGAGGTGCACCTCTCCCATTATTCTCAGGGGGTATTGTTAGGAGAATTCTAGTTTACTTTGAGTCTTGGGTAAACACTAAAGCATCGGGATACTTGGGCTATCACTGCGTGGACTGCGACACTAGCACGGCTGAAACTATTTTTATACTTACATCATGGATATGAGTTGTTTTTAATCTACTATGCTATTATTCAAACTTGTATACTCGCCAATACATTGTATTGGTATTTTAATACATGTTGCAGGCTGATAGGTTGCTATGAAACACATGGAAATCAAGCTAGGAGATGCCTAGAAACGTCACTCAAATAATATTAGACTTTTTGAACAATTTGATTATGTGATGTAATTTTGATGATGCTTGTTTGACATTTGATAATCCATATCATGAAATCTACTTAATTACTATTGAAATATCTAGTGTTATGGAATCTCATGAGCAATCTGAATGCTTAGTACTCGCACCCCGATGTTGCCGCCATCGGTTGGGGTGTGACATTACCGGTCCTGAGTTATTGCAAGATACGACAGACAAAATCCTCCAAATTCGAGACAACCTGTTAAAAGCTCGGAGTCGTCAGAAAAGTTACGCCGATAAACGCCACAAGCCCCTTGAATTTGACGTTGGCGATTACGTACTCCTAAAGGTTGCACCTCAGAAGGGGGTGATCAGATTCGGCAAGAAAGGAAAGCTCGCGCCTCGATATGTCAGACCCTTTAAAATTCTGGAAGGAATTGGCAAAGTGGCCTACAGACTCGAACTACCGGAGGAACTTAGTAACGTCCACCCAACTTTCCATGTTTCGAACCTCAAAAAGTGTCTAGCTGACCAGGATTTACATGTCCCCTTGAGGATCTACAAGTGGACGAAACATTACACTTCGTGGAAAAGCCTAGCGAGATCATGGGTCAAGAAACCAAGGTACTCCGATGCTCACACATTCCCATTGTGAAGGTTCGTTGGGAAGGCAAACGTGGCGCCGAGTTCACCTGGGAACTCGAAAGTGACATGAAGGCAAAGTATCCACAACTGTTTGTTACACCTTTGCCTTAAATTTCGGGGCGAAATTTCCTAGAGTAGGGTATGCTATAACAACCTGACTTTCGAAGTCAAAGTCAAAGTACAAGTCAAAGTCAAAGTCAAGTTAAAGGAAGAAAAGATTGCTAATTGGAATCTATCATTCCTTGATTAATCATTGATTGTACTTTTTGACTGATAATCAACACTCTAGTTTAAGTTACTTTAGTTGTATTATGTGGAGTATATGCTATAAATCGCTATTTAATCGTTAATCGACTTATCGCTAATCGCGTCACTAACGCATTGCAACTCGAATTATAGGTTATGGATATTTTTTTACGTGTGTGTGCTATTATGTGTTAGTTGTGCATGTTTATATTTATGTTAAGGTGATTAATCGCAAACGAAATCGCAACTATATCACAACGCAATCTCATCGCAAACTCGAGATTATTTTATGTTATTTGGTAGTTATATTATTTAATTATTGGGTAATACTATCGCACCGCTTACTCGTAACGCATCGCAATGCTCAACACACGAAAGGAAACGTCGAAAACCAACTCACAACACCCATCCGATCAGATGGCCATCCGATCGAACCGCCATCTGATCCATTACCTCTACACCACCTTCTCCTCTCTTGCCTATAAATAGCACCTGTCACATCAATGTTCATGTGATGTGACAGCTCCTCCTCCGACCAGCACGCACTTGGGCTATTTTCTCTCGATTCCTTAAGATTCTTGCAAGTTTTCAACTCAATTCTTGTACTTCTATCATCTACACACACTTCTTCATCATTTTCACCATCAAATCTTAACTTTTTACCATGAAATCGGTGGATTTGGGGTGTTCTAGGGTGATGTCATCATGAACTTCAAATTTTGACATCATTCAACCAAGAACAACTCTGCTCTAATAGAATTCAACATGTTTAAACACTGATTTCATCATAATCTAAACATTTTCCAACTTATTCTCCACTTTTCTTCAATAATCTCAACTTTTCACATAAAGCCGATAGGATCCGTGCTCATTCAGGCCTTCTACTCATTCCGTAGTGAAGTGTCGGTCTGAGAATGGATTACTATTGAAGAGATGACCGACTTAACGGGTTGAACATGAATGACCATCAAGAACAGTTAACTGATCGGACGGGGTGATTCCCATCCGATCGGATGACTTGGACCTGATACGGTTCCGTTGTTTGACACGTTGTTATACCGTCTGATTATAATCGCAAAACTTTCTAAACATAACGATTTTTTTTTCAAGTTTCAGAACGAGCAGGTTACTGAACGGGCCGCCGTCCGATCAGATTGCCATCAGATCGAACGAAAATCTGGTCGAATGACTTGTGACATTCAACACTTTTGATATTTTCCAACACTTAAACTTTTTCACATACTTACATTGGAGTGAGTTCAAACAAATCGCCATCCGATCGACAGCCATCCATCCGGATGACTTGATTCGTAGTGACATTTCTTGTTTTATAAAATGCTGCAACGAAAACCTAATAGTTACATCATACACAAACACATCCATCCCAAACGAATGACAAACCGACCGAATGGCCATCCGACCGGATGACCATCCGTCCGGATTGCCATCTGTTCGGATGACCCTCCGTCACTTATCTCACTCGGACCGCTTAACGTACTGTTCATAGCTTACGCTATCGTTCTGTAATCAGGCTAACAATCCAGCGCTCCCTTCAATCCAAGAGAGTGTTTATTTAGTAAACACAATATGTGAGTATACTCGATCCCTTTTTGCTTTAAGCACTTTTGGGTGTTACATACATTACGAATATCAAATCACATCGATCACACAACACAAACGCACTTTTATACGCTAACCGTTCTGCATGTTATACGTGTTACTCGATGAATGCTAGTATGTTATGTTTACACAGTGCTTGTTGCCTGACACCTTAGCAACGATAGTACTATAGTTTGGACTCAGCACCTGTCGTGGGCAGGGGTTGTTAAGGGTCTTTCTTCATGTGTCACAATGGTGATATGTGTTGCGCATTCTACAACTCGTAGTCACGTCTTTGCATATTTCATTGTCGATAATTTATCTGCTTCACAACTATACATGTTACATGCTGGTTATGCGTAAACTCGCTTTTGCTACTATATTACTATTAAACTTGTATGCTCACATTTACACTATGTGTATTGACCTCTATTTTATTGTATGTGACAGTTGTTTGAGATGCTAGGATGCTTGCTATGTGGAACCAACTTAGGAAGAGTCTAGAAACAAACAATTAATATTTTGAGTTGTTAAAATTATGATTTGTCTTTGGGATATCTATGTCTGTAATAACCACTTTATTTGATAAGTTATGGTATGGGACATAATGTTAATTATCTGATAATTTAGTTGTTATGGATTTCTCTTGGACAATCTATTTCGCTCTGTGCGATGCCCTGATGTTTCCGCCATCGGTTGGGGTGTGACATTCAAGGAGCTCAATTCTTTTCTAAGATCGATTTATGCTCAGGATATCATCAATTGAAAGTATAGGAAGATGACATTCCTAAAACTGCTTTCAGAACAAGGTATGGTCATTATGAATTTATAGTCATGCCATTTGGTTTAACCAATGCCCCACCCGCATTTATGGTCATGATGAACAGGATATGTAAAACGTACCTAGATAAATTCATAATTGTCTTTATAGATGATATTCTAATTTACTCTAAGAGTAAAGAAGATCATGCGAAGCACTTGTTTATACTTCTAAATTTGCTGAGAAAAGAAAAGCTTTATGCAAAATTTTCAAAATGTGAATTTTGGTTACAAGAAGTGCAATTCCTTGGACATCTGGTTAATCATGAAGGAATTCATGTAGATCCCACAAAAATCGAGGCGATTACTAAGTGGAAAGTCCCTGAATCACCAACGAAAGTATGAAGTTTTCTTGGATTGGCAGGTTATTATAGACGTTTTATTCAAGATTTTTTCTAGAATAGTCATTCCTTTAACCAAATTGACCTGCAAATCAATTAATTTTGAATGGGGACCAAAACAGGAGGAAGCCTTTAGGATTCGGAAGCAAAAGTTAACCAACGCACCCATACTCGCGTTACTAGAAGGAACTGAAGACTTGATAGTCTATTGTGACACGTCTAAGTTAGGATATGGATGTGTGTTGATGCAACGTCAAAAGGTTATAGCTTATGCCTCTAGACAACTTAAGAATCATGAAGAGAATTATACAACCCATGATCTAGAGTTAGAAGCCATAATTTTTGCCCTTAAGATTTGGAGACACTATCTTTACGGTAGCAAGTTTGTTGTCTTCACAGATCATAAGAGTTTAAGATATGTTTTTGAGGAAAAGGAATTAAATATGAGACAGAGACGCTAAATGGAGATTGTTAGTGATTATGATTGTGATATCCAATATCATGCAAGAAAAGCTAATGTATAGCTGAAGCTTTAAGTCGAAAGTATCTTGAAAAGCCAAAATGAGTACGTTCTCTCAGATTAAATCTTCAGATAGATTTAAATGAGAAAATTAGAAAGAAACGTGAAACAGTAATCGAGGATGATGCTGAAAGATTAAAAGGAATGATTAAGGAATTAGAACAAAGAACAGATGGAATTTGGAGATTTCATAAGAAAAGGATCTGGATACCCAAACAAGGAAACCTGCACCACCGAATTTTAGAAGAAGCCCATAAGTCTAAGTATACGATACATCCTGGTAATGATAAGATGTATCAAGATTTAAGGAAAATTTTCTGGTGTATAGGAATGAAAAAGGATATAACAACCTATGTTGCTAAGTGTCTAACATGTTCACAAGTTAAAGCTAAACATCAGAAACCCTCAGGGTTATTACAGCAATTAGAAATGCCAATATGGAAATGGGAATTGATAACAATGGACTTTGTTACCAAATTACCCAAGACACGAAAAGGTAATGATACAATCTGGGTGATTGTAGACAGATTAACCAAATCTACTCATTTCTTACCTATGAAGGAAACTTTCAGTATGGAACAATTAGCCAAGTTATATGTAAATGAAATAGTTTCATTACATGGAATTTCTTTATCTATTGTTTTTTATAGAGATAGTTGTTTTACTTCTCATTTTTGGACAAGTTTCCAAAAAGCAATGGGAACCAGGTTGAACCTAAGCACCGCTTATCATCCTCAAACGGACGGGCATAGTGAAAGGATAACTCAGACAATGGAAGATATGCTTAGAGCCTGTGTACTTGATTCCGGAGGAAATTGGGACGGCCATTTACCATTGATAGAATTTTCCTACAATAACAGCTATCATACCAGTATAAATGCTGCACCATTTGAAGCACTTTATGGACGAAAGTGTCGAACTCCAGTCCGTTGGACATAAATTGGAGAAAAGCAACTATCTGGACCAGAGATAGTACAAGAGACAACAGATAAGATTATTCAAGTCAAGGAAAAACTAAAAGCAGCACGAGATCGTCAAAAGAGTTAAGCAGATAACAGACGAAAACCCTTAGAATTTCAAGTGGAAGATAAGGTATTGTTAAAAGTTTCACCAAGGAAAGTGTTAGTTCATACGTTTATAGCTTCCGTCAGCATTTAGTCATATTTTGTATGTTTTGTGTACTTGTATGTTATTATGTGTGTAGAATGACAGCCCAGGGAATGGTTTTGTATTGTAAAGATAATGTCCGTCGGCTGACATGTGTCATCCCATCCGACCGGATAGCCATCCGAGCGGACTGCCACTCGGTCGGACAGCATCTATCTCATTCCTGAGTTGCCTATAAATACCCCATCAGGGTATATCATTTATAACTTTTGACTTTAGAGAGAACTCTGTCAAGTCTGACTTCTGCAGGCGCTTTTGTACTTTCATAACAGTTGAATAGAAAGATCAGACGGTGTTTAAGCGTTGAATACTTTGTCGTACATCTGTGATTTGATCAAATGGATTCCGCACATTAATCAAAGTCGATTCATCTAAGTTCCTGACGAACAGATCCTATACGAGGGACCAACAAGTGGTATCAGGGCATCCAGGGAGCTGAATCGAGATCTACGACAGCGAATTCACCGGAATTCGAGCTATTCTTGCCGATCAGAGTCAAATTTCATCGGAAATTTGACGAATTCTCTCACTTTCTACTAAATTTCTTACATTGTTCTTCACTTTTATACCTTAAAAACCAGAAAAACATAAAACTAGACGTGTATCTACGGTTAAAATTTGATAAAACTGATATAAATCGATTCGTAATCAATCAAAATATAATCCTACCAAGTTTCATAATCAAATTCAATAAAAAACTAGATCAAATTCATAAAAAACCATGTTGAACTGTTCATGTTTGCTGACATCATCCACTCGCTCGGACAGCTGTCCGAACGGATTGGACTAGACAGTACCTGTTAGTTGCTTGCTCACATCATTAGTGTTACTTGCTCGGATTACCATCCGAGTGGTGTGATTTTGATTGTTTAAGTTTATCAGCTTACTTCATCATCCCACCCGGTCGGACAGCAATCCGATCAGATTGGATTTGGAAGTTCTTGTTTTCATTTACAAAAGATAACCTGTCAACCGGTCGGATTACCATGCGAGCGGTGAAAGGTTGAAAGTCAAACTTTTCAAAGTTTAAGTGTGTCACTCGAACGAACGACCACCTGATCGGATCACCATCCGATCGGATAGCCTATTCACAACAGTACAGTTGATTACTTGTGTCACTCGTTCGGATTATGACTCGACCGGATCACCATTCGATCCAGGTGCTTTTGTTTGAAATCTTTGAAACTTGTGAAAATTGTCTAAGTGTTTGTAAGTTGTTTCAGGTACACTAAAATGGGGGACGATTTTCTCAATCCTTTCAGTGACATCTTTGCTTACACCAGCAACACAGGAGGTGCTACGTCAAGCAGCACAAACACCACTGCTCCAAACCCGAACCCAAAGAAAGCCATTGCCGACTCATTGAGCGTGGATAACGCATATGGCATATACAACAAACCGCCCAAGCTAGTGGCTATCGAGGAATACAGTAGGTGGGCTACTAGGTTTGAAGACTAGTTAAAGGCTTTCGCCTACCAGAGTTGGAAATGCATGAAGAACGGGTTTGACATTGGAAGAAGTGACTATGAGAACTTAATCGAAAATGAACAAGAAAGTTTCACCGCTGAGCAAAAATGTATCGCATTGCTACATCAATCAGTAAGGGATGATATCATATCTCTAATCGATTACAAAAATTCCAAAGATTTATTGGAAAAATTAGAGAAAAAGTGCGTGGGGGGAGAAGAAATTGTTAGAAACAAGAAAAACTTGTTGAAAAAGGAATTTGATTTATTTGGATGTATGAAAAATGAATCGGTTTCAAAGATGATAGAAAGATTTTGTCATTTGAAGATCGAGCTGACTAGACATGGGTTCACATTTACAGAGGAAGAATTGGTTGATAAGCTGATGGATTCACTACCTGATGAAAAGGATTGGATGTACTTTGCTCTGTTGTTAAAAAACACTATGGAAAAGAAGAGTCTGACAGTTGATTTTCTGATCGAGAGGCTTGAAAGTCATGAGTTGGAAATCAGAAAAATGAATAAAGTCAACAGTACTCAGTATCAGCAGAACGTTGATTTGTATTATCGAGGAAGTATGATTCCCAATACGGTATCACCAAAGACTGCGTTCTCAATAGAAAACTCAAGTGTGCCAAATCAAGAGAATCAAAACAGCAGTCCTGCTCCAAGCAGCGAATATCATGGAGGATCGTCTTCATCAACTCCAAGTCAACAGCAACAACAATCTATTCCGAAAAACATTTTCCAGTGCAACATTGCTGTAAATCTCAATAACGCATAAAATTTCAGCGAAGAAGCAGCCAAACAGCAGATGGTATTTTTAGCATCCATCTTGGAGTCTTACGAAAGTCTCGTAGCAGGAAAAATCAGAAACACTAACCTCACCAAGGAAGACTATGATCAAATTGACCCCGAAGAAATGGAGTTGATTGACATTAGATGGTGTATGGCGAGTGCGGTTAGAAGGGCTCAAAGGTTCATGGAGATAACAGGCAGACACTCCATTGGTGGACCGTCAACGAAATTAGGGTTTGATAAATTGAAGATTACATGTTTTAAGTGCAAGCAAAAGGGGCACTTTAAGCGAGAATGTTGAAATGCAGCTGCTGATGAAACGGCGAATCCATTCCGTGAGGACTATTATAAAAGGGCCATCTATCATCAAAACAAAGCAGAATCTCCCAGAATGAAGCAGTTAGAAGATGCTCCCAAAGAAAAGTCGAGAGCATTAACTGTTATCCATGATGATGAGGGCTATGACTGAAGTGATGTGCTACCAGAAGAAGATGCTGTGGGTTTTGCCTTCATGGCAAAAATTGTTCCTTTCAAAGATAACCGAACTGAAGAAGAGAAATATCATTCTAGGAAGATGCTAGCCCAAAACATGAAAGATAAAATTTATCAAACATGGAAAGAAGCAAAGAGTGCAAAAAGATGGGATGCTACTCTGGAATGCTATTTGGATCCTAAAGGGAACATAGTTGTTGAACCATCATCAATCAGTGTTGAAACCCTCATAGAACAAATAGTAGAAGAAGAAGAAGAAGAAGTAAGATAGAGAATGTGGGCAAGAGAAGCTGAAGAAAAAGTGAAAGAAAAGGAGTTACAGTCGAAAAAGGTCGATGATGGGATAATCGACACGACCAAAGAGACGACTGCAGAAAATCTAAAGAAAATGGCAGACAAGGTGCTCGCAGCAAAAGAGTTAGAGGTAGATTCTAAATCTGGAACTGAGTCAAAGAGCAAGGTCAGTTCTAATGATTCAACAATTGGGTCAGGTAAGACTGATAAAGCCAAGATTGATAGTGACTGCAAAAATTGCATGAAAGACTGCAAGATTTGTAGTACACATGCATATCTCAGTGCTAAAAAGACTGAAGAACTGACTGAAAGAGTCAGAGAAGTTGAAAATCAAATCTTAAGTCGTGAAAAATACGACCAAAGAGACGACTGCAGAAAATCTAAAGAAAATGGCAGACAAGGTGCTCGCAGCAAAAGAGTTAGAGGTAGATTCTAAATCTGGAAGTGAGTCAAAGAGCAATGTCAGTTCTAATGATTCAACAAATGGGTCAGGTAAGACTGATAAAGCCAAGATTGATAGTGACTACAAAAATTGCATGAAAGACTGCAAGATTTGTAGTACACATGCATATCTCAGTGCTAAAAAGACTGAAGAACTGACTGAAAGAGTCAGAGAAGTTGAAAAATCAAATCTTAAGTCGTGACAAATTAGTGAAAGCTTCAAATGATCGAATTAAAGAATTAACTGAGAAACTTGAAAATGATAAAATTGAAGTAGACCGAGTAAGAAAAGAAAATGAAAAGTTAATTCATGAAAATCGACAACTTTCTGAAAATCATGAGAAGCAAAAAAGAACGATAAAAGATTCTGATGAGAGAAACAGTAAAACAAGCAAAGAAAATTTTCAATTGTCAGGAGTCCTTCAGTCAAAAGAAAAGCAAATCAACCAACAGTTGGATGAGATTGCTAATCTGAAGCTTCAGTTTCAGGAAGCTAAGATTGAAAATGAACGCATCAATCTGAAACTCAACAGTTACAACTCCTTAAAGTTTTGTTCTTCAACACATAGTTCCCAAACCCATTGGGAAGAACAAAGCCGGCGAAGATGTATATGCTGATGGAACAAGGGTGGGATATCATCATGTTCCACCACCTGTGCTGAATAATTTTTCAAAGAAAAAGTCTGGGTTGGATAACAATGATGAAACAAATGAGATTAAACTTCCAAAAACAATTGACATCACATTCACTTCATTATCTGATGAAGACAGTGTTCAGTCCGAAGTTGTTAAAAATGTGGTTGAAAATGTTTTAAAATCTGACAGTGATTCAACTGAGGATGAAGAGTGCTTTTTGGACAAATACATTCCGAAACCAAAAACAACTTAAGTGAAAAACCTACTCTTGTGATGTACAAGATGTCGGGTTCGGATAAGTTGTATTCGGATCTTGAGTTTCCATTAAAGAATGTGAATGTCGACAAATTGAAAAATGTTTTTAAACTAGTCGAGATTGATTTTTGTGAAATCGAAGGTTTGAAACGTTCCGAAAGACAACTGAACTTTGAAAAAGATGAATCTTACTACAAAAAACCTGTTGTACCGCCACGTTTCTCTAACAAAAACCAAAGCAAATGGTCGGGTGGTTATCAGGGTGGTAAGAAGAGTCAAAGAAGGAAATTTCAAAACAAGAAATTTGTTGAGAAAAAGGTGTTTGTGAAAAGCTCGAGTTCGCATTCCGAGCAAGAATCTGAGATTTTTTCGAAAACCAATGAAGAATTCTTTGAGAAGAAAGCCTCGCTACCTCAGACCGAAGGCACAAGTCGGGTAGTTGACACCCGAACAGGCTTCAAATGCAATCAAGTTGGATACATTGCACTAAAGTGCACCAACTCGAAGCCTAAGTCTGTGGTTGTCGAGAATCCGAAAAGAAAAGACAATGTAAAGGAAAAGCACCAATGTTTGTTGAGAAAAAGTTTTTAAAGAAGGAAAATGCCAAAGTTAAAACTGAATCTGTAAAAGAGTCAGTTAAGAAAACCGAACCCGTAAAGAAGTTGGTAACTAAAAATTACAAATTTTACAAGCGGGTTGCGTCATCTCAACAAGCATGGAAGCCAAAATCTGTTGAAAAGAAAGCAAGTTCTCCAAAACCAAAGGTTTCAGAGTCTGCAAAACAATCATCTTCTACCACACCGGTAAAGATGAATGTTCCTTTGGATTACTATGAGAAACTTGAGAAACAAACTTCTACCCCACCAGGGAAGAAGTATGTTCCGAAGAAAGACCAACCATCTGGTCAACCTCAAAAAGACGAATTTTTATTATACAAAGAGGTTGAGGTTGGGACTGAAGAAAGTTTAAAGATGAATGATAAAAATTTCCCACTATTGTACACCAAAACCACAATTCTAAACGTCAAGCTACCTGAGTTAAAAGAGGCTTGGGTTGCTTCAAAATCTCACTAAATACTTTTGAAATGTGCAGGAGCTTCCGAGATCCATCCCACGTTGGATAATGGATAGTGGAGCTTCTCGGCACATGACAGGGAAGAAAACCCTACTGTATGATGTTCGAGGGTTTAATGGTGGATATGTGGGATTTGCAGGAAATCAAGGTGGTCGTATAATTGGTGAGGGAACTTTATCGAATGGTATTGTCACATTTGAAAGAGTGAATTATATCACCGAGCTGGAAAACAATCTTCTGAGCATCTCTCAGATTTGTGATCGTATGTATTCGACGCACTTCACAGACAAAGAATGTTTGATATTGAAGCCGGGGTTTGTTGTCCCCGAAGAGTGGGTTATCATGAGAGCACCAAGAGTCGACGATCTGTACGTGTTGGACATGAGTGTAGCAACTACTACCACGGGTCAGGCTCACTGCTTCATGTCAAGAGCCACTGAGAAGGAGTCACAATTATGGCATTGAAAGATGGGCCATATTCATCTGCGAAAAATGAACTACCTGGTACACAACGACTTAGTAAATGGAGTTCATCTGCAAGGTTTTCATCTTGATGGGGAGTGCATTAGTTGTATAACATCTGAAGGAACATATCCATATCTGCTTCATATATCAAGCAAAATTCTTGAGGCTCTATTTCTGACATACTATGTCTTTGTACGTGATGATATCTGGGGTATTATACCAGGACTTCTGATTTTGCGGGAGCAATAGCCTAGTCCTCGTATAATACTCTGCACTGCTTTATTCTTAAAGCCCCCCCTCAGTATAAAAATGATGAAACATTAAAAAATGCTAATCATGTGCTGTTATAAAAGAAGATCCCCAAAGGGGATCCACCTAAAGTCGAGCCATCATCTCTCTGATTTTGAGGAAGCAATAACCTGAGCTCTCATGGCATCGCATTTAACCCCTTACAGATATCATTAGTGTGCCCTCACCTGTAAGACTGAATATAGTAGTCTGGATACGGGAGTATATTCTGAGGTTGTACACGCGTATAAGTTGAATTCTTAAAACACTAAATTCGTATCCTAAACAGATTAAAATGTGTGTGAGAACTTAAGTGGATCAGTATATCGGCAATCTAAGCGAATTGTTTAATTCTGAGTATGAAATCAAAGCTTAACGGTACTTGTAGCTAGTCGGCAGCTGATATGATTCCCTAACACGCTCACAAAAAATATGTTTGTAAATAGTTTACATTTACTGCATTTCATTTCTGTTGAACATTCAAAACCCAAATAGATTTCATAGCTTTCTAGTCTAGAAACTTTCTTAAATCCAAAAAGATTTTACATTTCTGTTTTGTTTTATCGACAAACCAAAGCGGAAAGCGGATCTTCAGTCTCGCAGTTTGAGGCGGATGCAGGAAGTTTCTGAGATGGACAGATGAGTTGGGAGCTTATCATGATTAAACCTGAGAAAATACAAAGTTAATTCAAGTTCGTTAAGTTGAAAATTGAAATTTTCTGAAAAATGTTTGAAAAAGTTGAAACAAAATGTCAGTTTGGTTCGTTTTGGGTCAACCAAGGTTATTAAGTTGGACTTGGTCGGCAAATTAAGTACCCAGGGTCATTAACTTGGACCTGGATACTTAAGTGGATTATTAAAAACTGATAAAAACGACAAAAAGTCAAATTGTTAAAGGTTTGAAAGTCAAATGTGTGCTTCGCTTGAGTGGCAATCCGACCGGGTGACAATCCGGCCGGACATCCATCCTACTCGAATGACACTATATATAGAGGGTCAAAGTTTCAATCAAGGTTTTTCACTCGCTCGAACTGTCAACCTACTCTCTCACACTTTTGATTTCTGATCCAGTTTTCTTCATACTTCTTTGCACAAATCGTTGGATCGTTGGTTAGCACAACTTTTACAATGGCAAAGGTAAGTGTTTCAAGATCTAAACTGTTAAATCTTGATGATTATTGACTGTTATTGTATGATGACGTCACTATCGGACCTTTAATGATAGATCTAGGCAGATTTAGGCTGTTTTGATGAAATCTAAGCATAGGGTTTTGATCACGAATGTTAAATCTACAAGTTTACCTATTCAATTTGTGCCAAAACTTGTTAGTTTTTACAGATCTAAGTTCTAGTCATATCGGCATTCGGTGAGGTTTTTCTTAAATTAAACCCTGATTAGGACGAGTTAGACAATAATGAACATAGGGTTTTGATCGCGCTGAGATTTTCTACGTAGATCTGTGTTCAATTTGATGATTAAACTTAGAAACTTTTGATGGACATATTGTGTTCATATGTTCTTGAATCGAGTGGCAACTCGGTCGAGTGGCAATCCGACCGAGTGACCACCCGACCCATAGCATGTTTACTTGTTAAATTTGTTAAGTAAGTGATGTCTTGGAATTTGTGCGTTTAACTGTTACAATGTGTTTGAATAGTTTGGCAACCCGGTCGGGTGACAATCTGACCGAGTGGCAACTCATTCCAAATACATTCTTTCAACTGTTCATCTCTTGAAATGACTCGAGTGGTGATCCGGTCGAGTGGCAATTCGACCGGACAACCAATTCATTCACATGTCTATATTTTGAAATTTGTGCACTCTTGTCACATGACTCGAGTGGCAACTCGTTCGAATGGTAACTCGACCGGGTGGACATCAGTCCCAAGGCATTCATTCTCAAAGTTAACTAAGTCATAGGTATCTTACTTATCACATGACTCGAGTGGAAACTCGGTCGAATGGCAACTCGACCGAGTGGTCATCAGATTCACATACTGTTGACTTTAGTTGATTTATCATTTCTCAAAAGCACGCCGGTCGGGATGACAATCCGGTCGGACAACCATCCGAGTCACTGTACTATGTATGGTAAGATCTTCAGAGTTAGAAAAATTTTGAGAAATTTCAATATCTTTATTATTTGTCAAAATCTTTCTGCAGGACTGGGAGAAAACGCATAACATCTACTGTCTGTTAGAAATGCAATATACAGACAAAACTGTAATTGAACATATTGCAAAATTCTTGAGGGAAAGCAGGATTGCTAAGGCGCTAACTGATAAAACTATAGTTTATGAATCGCATGTTAGACGATTTTGGAACTCTGTGAGATATGAAGAGAAGGATAAGACGATCTATGTCACACCCCGACCACGTGTAACATACAAAACGTGGCGGAAACGTCGGGGAGTGTTGTAACAGAATTAATGTTTCATAACCATGGATACCAAAAAGTGTTTCGTTTTATTAAACATTAAATAATTACATCGTCTGGAAATCTAAATACACAATTTAAACATAGTCTATCATTGTTATTGAGTCACTAAGGCCTTGTCCAGTCCTATGTGAGCATGCATCCTATCAATCGATATCTTTCAACAATACCTGAAACATATGTGAAAACGAGGTCAGCAAAGAAATGCTGGCGAGTACATAGGTTTTGTGAAAATAAGATTCATGACTTCTGTTTAAGAAAATGTTTAGTCATGAACCTTGTAATTTGCTTTGTCTTTGTAAATCATTTGAAAAATAATAAGTTCAGGTGATATGTATAAATAAGAGAATAATGCATGATTAAATGAATAACCATGTAAAATGAGTTTGTATAAGATAAGTTGTTTGTAAATAAATGTCTTGTGAAAAGTATGTTACTTGTATAAAATATTCTATGTCTCAAACTGAAATGATTCAAATAACGCTACAATATGTAATACCATACAAACACTTATATATAGGAAGTACCCGCGGCGTATCCACCATGCTTGTATCATATTACACACGCACCGTTACTCAAATCACTTACCCAAACAAACCACCAAGGTAAGATGTCCATGTTTAAACAAATTGTCAAATGTATTGAATAATATACCAAAATGTTTATGTTAAGATGTAAATCATTTCATGTATAATCAATGTCAAAAGTGTTTGTGTCAAATGTAAACCATGTAATGTGTAACCCAAAATGATATGTATGGCTAGTGACATGCATCAACTAAACCATAGGTGAAACGCACAAAACAAAGTATTGAAGTAAAACTTGGTTTAAATCAATATTATGTTTCGTGGAAATGCATGATCAAATGTAAATCATGTCCAAATGTTTACCCAATCGTTCTTGTTTTAATCGTTCAAATCGTTCTTGTTTTAATTGTGAAACTACTTAATGGTTGATTCTCTAATAACATTCAAACCTTCTTGACTCGTTCCTCGTTCCAACTCGCTCTCGTTCTCGTTCTTAACAAACCCTTACCAAAGGGTAAATTAATAATTACAGATTCAGTCGTTACCCAAAATACCCACACATAACCATGAGTATAGAGAATAACGGGATTTGTCAGATCCTATGGTACCATAACCTAATACTGGTCGGCTTGGTCATTGCTAATGAATGTCATTGGTTATGTAACTACAACCAACAAGTTTGTTCACTTTATTGAAATCGTTTTTGAAACCATTGTAATTGTTTTTGAAATCATTGTTATCGTTCTTGAAACTATTGTTATCGTTCTTGATACTACATTGTAATTGTTTTTGAAACCATTGTAATCGTTCTTGAAATCATTGTTAAGATATTTAGCACATATGAGTCACCCCAAAACAGTTGAAAACAGTAAAAGAGGGGAATAATGTACTCGCCTGAGAACGATTAGAGGTCTTGAACAACAACCAAACAAAGCTTGAGGGAGCACGGAATCAGTCGTCAATCTAAAACTATATAATTAAACCGGACTTAAATCGGGAGATCGGATAGAATGAGGCTTGGTAAACCAAATGAGTATTGGAACTCATATGATATGGTTTAACAAGGCCTACATACTACATTGAGACTAACCTAAGTGCTTTCGACCCATCGCGACCCATTAAGGTAACTTATGCTACTTTAACGCGTCGTACGCGTGAAACGCGTTCGGACCGTCTAACTAGTCCTATGACAAGTGTTATATGCCTAAACATGTTACATAATCAGTTATGTGACAAAAGTTTAGGTTACATATGCTTAATTACCAATTATACATGAAAAGGGTATTCTGGTAATTTACCTAAGGCATATAAACTACCTATCATACAACTACTTAAACGATGTGACCATAGGGTATAACCTCGGAAGGTTATTCCCTACCTACTATGGTCACCTAATGTATTTGGTCGGATCCTAATGATCGACCAAAAGGGTCGGGTTCGAGGTATAAGCGATTTATCAGATCGCTTACCCTACGACCCTAGACAACGTGGAAATCAGTAGGCATAGTCCCAAGGGACTATAACCAACGTGATTACACTCACGTTGCGAAGTTCAAACGAACTTCGCATTGACCATAAACTGGTCAATGCAGAAAGTCAAACAAAGTTTGACTTTCAGACTCGAAAGACTCGAAAAGCAATAAAAGAACGAAAGAATACTTACGAAGGGTCCCCGAATGCTAATTTCGATTCAAAAATCTCAGGTATGAAACAATAGTTTCAACTTAGAGTTTCTCAAATCAAAATTCTAGTGATTATGAAGCATGGGGGTGGGGTATTTATAGTATTCGGTCCACCGTTAAGATCCTTTCATGGAAAACGTGCCTTAATCCCATCCGTACAAGTGTTGCAAAGTTGTGGTAGCCTAAAATGGTCCTTATCAGCTGAATTGGCAAGTTGTGAGCTTGTGGTTGTGGTTAAAACAGCTGGAACATGCTGACTGTTTGATCTAATCTGATCAGACAGGCGTACGCGGCCCGCTTCAGGATGTGCAGAAACTCAGGCGGGCCGCCTGAGAGTTGCAGATCAGAAACAACTTTCTGTTTTGACAGTTTCAGTCCCTGCACGTGTTTAAGGCCATTTCCGACACTTCTAAGGCCCGTAAAGCCAACTTTAAGGCCCTAAAATGATGCCTAAGCATTGTGGACATGAAACATGTTCAAAAATATGTCTGATGTCAGTTCGTTTGGTCGTACGAATGCGATGTTCGCTTAATTACGACGGAATGCGCATAAGCACGAAAAACGATCCAAATGACGCAACGAATGGATTTTTGGCAAGCCAAATACTAAAGCATAATATAGTCATGCTTACATAAATTTTTGGATGTCCGGATGTATTCAGAACGTAGGTTATGCGCAAAAGTGCAAACTTGTGCACTTTTTTGACACTTTTAGTCCCTGAATGACCCAAAAGTTTTTTTTAGCATACCGAACCCCTCAAAGCCTATTTCTAAGCTATGTAAAGGATATTTATGGTATGTTTAACTTATGGTCATGTTCCGGAATGTCTGTTACAGTTCAAATTGGCATACTTTCGCAGTTTGTCAAGTTTAGTCCCTGTAGGCGAATTAACTTATTTTTGCCATACCAAAGCCTTCAAAACTTATTTCTAAGTTATGTAAAGGTTATTTAAGGTATGTTAAGTCTATGTCACTATTCCGGAGTGTTCGTTCCATTAAACTGGTTATATTTACGCATCGGTGCGCGTATAACCTTCCAGAAAGCGATTTAGAGTTTGGAATCGAACTAGAGTTGATATGTGCAAATGATACACATATTTTTAACAAATCCCAAGTATGAAATAAAATATTTCATTGGTTTGGTATTTGTTTGATGGCCGTGGAGGCACAGGTGTTACAATCTACTCTGCTGTAACAAAGAGAGATGAGAATGGACAGAATGTTGATTTGGAAATTAAAATCAATGTTGGAGATGTGAGACGTGTGTTAGATTTAGGTGATTCTGATAATGATCCCACCATTATTTCGGAACGTCTTTCCAAAGGATTATGGTGCAGGATGGGATTCTCGGTACACATAAACGGGAAGATGGCAAAGACTTTGTTCTGTCATTCTTACAAGTTCTTGATACATTGTATTATTCATGCGTTATCACACAGGAAGGGCGCGTATGATGAAACATCTGACTACATCATGAACATTATTGCTTGCCTTGTTTTGAGGCCTACACATGTTATACTCTATTATAACATGATGTAGTCAGATGTGGATAGTTCTTGATACATTGTATTATTCATGTAGTTAATTAGTTGTTCAAATGAAGATGTTCTAGAAATTTTGCTTTATTTGAGCTATGAAGGAACATATCCTCCATTACTGAAGAAGTGTACTCTGGTCCCAAGTGTGGATATTTCCGTTGCATGTTATACTGAAGAAGTGATGAAGTGATAATGTTCATGATGTAGTCAGATGTGGATATTTCCGGTCCCAAGTGTGGATTCCAAGTGTACTGAAGAAGTGATGAAAGACAATCAACTACACATGTTATACTCTATTATAGAAAGTCATTTGAAGTTTGATGTTCATGCTGCCTTCAATGAGATTAAAGTAAAAAGAGCTGAGGAAAGAAGAATTGAACGAGAAAGATGACTGGCGGAAGAAGCTACACAAAAGAACAAAAGTGTTATTGAGGAAACTCAAGAAGCTGGTGGGTCTTCAAGCCAAGTTGATGTGGAAATGGTTGATGCAGAGACTGATCAAAGTCAGGAATTCATGTTAGTTGGTGAGTCTTCTCTATCCTTTCATCCTTATGAAATTATTCGCCGATTTGGTGCTATTCAGAAGAAAAAGAAGGCAAAAGAAATGTTGATGTTAGAATAGAAGACACAACAGTTTGTTCTTGTTGGTGAACCATCCTCAGTGCCTTATAGCATCAAAGAGATTGTTCGCAGAGTAAAGATTGATGAAAGACGAAAAGATGCGAGGAAGGCTCGTGGAGAAATTGTTGATAGTGATTCTGACTTGGAAATCCTTGGTGATGAAGAAGAAGATGAAGACGAAAACGATGATGATGACAAGTCTGATCCGAAAGATGACAATAATGACAATAATGACAAGAAGAATGATGATGATGATCAAGGTTCATCGGGATTGCTGGTTGAGAATCCTAATGTTGAACAGAAAATTGAAGAATTTTTGAATGATCAGATCAACGAACAAGAGGATGATGATCAGCAAGAAGCCTCCACATCTGGAAAACAACACGTTGATCAGGTATTCCTCACAAACCCTATTGTGATTTATCTGAATGCTCAATATGAGGGAGAGATACAGATTCAGAGATCAAGGGCAGAAATGTTAGAAGAACTGAGTTTGAATGATGGAAAATTTAAGTTCGATATTGAAGATGAGATACCTCAGTCACGTGAAGATGTATTTGAGCCTAGGTATACACATGAAGTTGATCACTGTAATGATGTAATTGTTGAAGACGCTTTAGATTCATCGGATGAAGAAACTGATTTTCACTATTCTGGAGTTGATGAGACATTTCCTTCTTTAGCGGAAATGTTCAAAGATCGAAATGAAGATGAAATCAGGAGAAAGATTGTGGAAAAAGTTTCTACTGAAGGTGTTCCAGAAACCATCTCAAGAGAAAGATTAGCTGAAGAAAGGAAGAAGTGGTTCAAAGTAATGCCGAAAGAGAGGAAGACTCTTAGGGCACTTCAGTACTTCACTCATAGCAAAGAGATCTCATGGGGTGATATTTTCTCATGGGGTTATCTGGAAGATCTACAGATCTACGCCATCAGAAGGGAACAGGGGGTACAGTATTTCGAATTACTGTCAGACATCAAAACCCTTCCGTGGTGGGATGTAGATGAGCTGGTGCAGACAAAGAATATAAATCAATTTTATCATGGTCTGGATGTGAAAGTACATGACCAACATTTGTGGAATTACATAAAGCAACAGGCCAAGGTTGGATATCCTGACTGGGAGCCTCAAAGACCAAAGCAAATTGTTACAATGTTGGAGAATGGAGAGAAAGATATAACGTTAGATATCAAGCCTCCAAGATGTTTGAAGAATATGCCTCTCAGGGCTATTGAGCAAGATTTCCATGATCTATTTGAAGGCTGGCTATATAATGAAATGACGGCTGAGGCGGTAATCTCTTTATTTGACAAGTCCATAGGAAAGTCTCGAAGAATCAGTATTCTGGATCCGATGTGGCTTGTTAACTGTTCGAAAAAGGATATCGACTGCTTTATCTACAACAAGATTGTATATGAGAAGAGAGATAAAGAACAAGTGTTGCAGTTTCAAACAATTGTGGATGTGTGTTTTGCCCAAGACATCAACTCAGGAAGATATTGGAACACAAAATGGAGAGATCTTGAGATTGATGAGTTCCTGAAAAAGTACAAACGAGAACAAAGATCAAAGGCCATTTCTGAAAGGACAGCTGAGCTTGGCAAGCGCAAGTTGGGAAAGTCAATACCAACGGGTCAAACGCTAATCGAGAAAGAGGAGAACAAGATTCCCAAATGAGATCGGAAGCGTGATGGTGATCCGGTTTATAGAAAATGGTGGATCGATGAAGGAAGGCATATAAGGAAAAGAATGTTAGAAGAAAAGGCTGAATTGAGAAGACAGAGAGCGCGAGAACGAAGGCGCAACAGGAAGAATTGAAGACTATGCTGGAAGGAACTACAGCTACATCCGAGGGGGAGTTTGTTTGTTCATACGTTTGTAGCTTCCGTCAGCATTTAGTCATATTTTGTATGTTTTGTGTACTTGTATGTTATGATGTATGTAGAATGACAACTCAGGGAATGGTTTTGTATTGTAAAGATGATGTCCGTCGGCTGACATGTGTCATCCGATCCGACCGGATAGCCAACCGAGCGGACTGCCTCTCGGTCGGACAGCATCTATCTCATTCCTGAGTTGCCTATAAATACCTCATCAGGGTATGTCATTTAGAACTTTTGACTCTAGAGAGAACTCTGTCAAGTCTGACTTCTACAGGCGCTTTTGTACTTTCATAACAGTTGAATAGAAAGACCAGATGGCGTTTAAGCGTTGAATACTTTGTCGTACATCTGTGATTTGATCAAATGGATTCCGCACATTAATCAAAGTCGATTCGTCTAAGTTCCTGACAAACAGATCCTATACGAGGGACCAACAGAAAGGAGTAGTCAGATTTGTATAAGAGGGAAGCTAAGCCCCAGATTTAATGGACCTTTTTAAGATTATCAAAAGAATAGGACCAGTAGCTTATCAGCTACAACTGCTAGAGGAAATGGCAGGAATACATGATGTGTTTCATGTATGTAACCTAATGTAATGCTTAGCAGATGAATCATTAGTGATACCTCTTCAAGACATAGAGATAAATGAGAAACCTAAGTTTATATTGAAACCACTACAGATTGAAGATAGAAAGATCAAGAATCTCAAACACAAGAGACTAATTCTGGTCAAAGTAAAATGGGATTCCAAGAGAGGACCGGAGTACACTTGGGAGCTCGAAGTAGAGATGCAACGGAAATATCCACACCTGTTCCAGTAGGCCTCGAAGTTTGAAGTTTGATGATGTATACTTGGGAAATATCCACACTTGGGACCGGAGTACACTTCTTCAGTAATGGAGGATATGTTCCTTCATAGCTCAAATAAAGCAAAATTTCTAGAACATCTTCATTTGAACAACTAATTGGATTTGTGTCTTTATCACCAAATAATAAAACTTCTCTAATTACTTGTTCTGTAATAACTATCTTTTTCTTTTGAATTTCCGCTTCAATGGACCCCTTTCCTTCACTTCCCAGTTCATCAAAAGAAGCAGTCTTCCAAAAATCCAGAATTAGATCTTCATAAACGACTGGATTTTCCCTGAGAGCATGAGCAATCTTGCAAAGGTTGAGTCCTACGATCAGAGAATTAAACATTTTCCGATGCTTGTCGGGTGGAGTTGACAAATATCCCGCTTGATCGTGTCCCGAAATAAAAAAAGTTAAATGTAAAGACCAACTGTTTCTTAGTTAACTTACTAACTTAGTTAATTAAAAATTAACCAGGTCAATAAGTCAATAACTGAACTCAGTCGAAATCACAACAGTCGAGATCACATCTGCATAGAGATTGCGAGTGAATTACTATGAGAGTTTATGACTCAGAACAGGAAATCCATTTTATTGAATTCTCAAAATCCAGTCGAGATCTCGAGTCAGAATCATGAGATTTTGACTGCGCATTGATGAATAAGCAGTCGAGATCTCAGGAAGTCGAGTCAGATCTCAAGTCGAAATCATAAGATATAATGAGATTTCGATTTGCAATCGAGACAGATCTCGAGCCATTTTGAGTTCTTCACTCGCAATCTATGTCGAACTCAAGAAACCCTAATTTCAAATCTTAATTCAACTGATTAGGATCTAACTCCACTAATCATCCAATTTATGCTTGAAGACCTAATTATCATGATGTTTAATGTTCTTGATCTAGAACAATATCTTCAAATCTTCATATTGTTCTTACAGATCTTCAACAAAAACACAACTAAAACCCATGATTAGATCTGATTACCTTGATTTCAATTGATGTTTAACCCGGAATCAAAGAGAGAAATCGAGAGAGAATTATACGATAAATCGAGTGAAGCTTGAATGAATGAGAGATCTCGAGTAGAGAACCCTTTTATATGTTTTGTGAAAATGGGTCGGGCCTGACACTTCTTATCTGTTTGGGCCGCAATCTGTTTTGGGCCACAATATGTTTTCGACTCATCATTTTAAACCTTTTTTACTCAACAATTTTTTCAAACCTTTACCAAGTTTACCATTTTGAATAAACTTTTAAACAATCCTTACCGACATAAGCATGTTTTATAAAACTAAAACCTATACAAACAAAAGTTAACAATTTCTAACTATATTTACTAAAATTAAAAATAGGAAATAAATTATTGCTCAGGGATCAAATCATAGTTTTTCGGGCCAGACTACACTTATCAACCCAGATCTACTTTTCAGTGATCCGAGCGAGTGCCAGTATGTTGGTCCACTTAAACTTATCTCCTTAGGCCTTTTTCATGTGACTTTCTGTAACTGATTTATCATGTTCTGATATTTTAAATATAAAGACCTAAACAAATAACAATCAAATCCTGGAACTATGATCAGTACATTCTATCATGCAAGTAGTTTCCCTACCACATATTTCCATAAGGCTGTTCTAGAATTCTGAAACCTTGAATGGGACTTGGTTGAGAAAAGAACAGAATAAATCATTAGAAGAGAGATGGATATAATATACAGATCAAATGAATTTTTCAATTTGATATAGGTTTTTGGGGTTTCTTTTGGGCACTAGAGGGCCTCTTTCGGGTGTATTTTGATCAATAGATCGGCGACGTACAGCTTGGTCAGCATGTATCCGGATGCAACAGAACCTGATGTTACCTAGCACCTCTAGGTCTTTGCTCATGCAAAACAGAGGAGATACACACTTATGCCAGAAAAGGTTTTAGAACTAGACCAAAATTGGATGTTATTCCGATCATCGCTATCAAACATTCTCACTTTGTCAGTTGTTAGAGTTGTCATCCTGGTCGGCTTTTCCCCGCGTTCTGCCTTAGCCTCCTTCGCATGTCTTTGAGGTTCCACAAATGTCGGATCCTCCTGAAATGAAGTTAATTATCTTTGCATCCGTCGGAGGTGATGCTGCTCGTTCAGAATCCTTCTCAATATCCTGACCCTTATTCTTCTTTCTGCCCAGAAGATCCTTCAGATATCCTTTACTTAGCAGATAGCTTATCTCCTTCCTCAGGGCTATGCAATCTTCCGTGACATGTCCAAAATCCTCATGGAAGGTACACCATTTGGATTTATCCTCCCAATCGGCTTTTTACTGGTTCTTCCTAGGCCACCTCGCTTTATCTCGCAAACCCTGCATAGCATACATTTGTTCAGGTATATTAACAGAAAAACAATATTCTGAAAATTCAGGATACTCCTCAGGATCCTCATCCTTAACATCATTCACTTTCTTGCTGTCATTCCTGCCATATGGCTTAGAGCGATATGGTTTATATGAGGATTCTGACTTCCTGTTGGTTGATTCATAGGTTGAGGATGAATTCATCCTCTCTTGCATCTTTTTGTCATCTTCCAGTCTGATATATCTCAAAGCCCTGTTCCGAGCTTCATCCAGGTTCCTGCAAGGATTCATTACAAGATCCTGATAGAATTGGGAATCCTTTTGCAACCGCATTTTGAATGCCTGCACGGCTGTTACAACATCAAGATGTGGGATGCCCAAGGATTCACTGCTAAACTTGTGCACATAATCCCTTAAGGATACTTGAGGACCTTGAGTTATCCTGTAGAGATCACTGGTTAGTTTTTCAAAACTTCGACTGCAAGAAAATTGATTGTTAAATAAATTAACTAAGTGAGCAAACGATGTAATTGAATGAGGTGGAACGTTTAAGAGCCATTTTAAGGCTGATCCTGTTAGAGTAGAACCAAAACCCTTGCAGAGGCATGCTTCCTTGAGATCCGAAGGGATAGGGTTAATCCCCATCCTTTCCCTATACTGAGCAATATGCTCTTCAGGATCCGTGGTTCCGTCATAGAGCTTCATGTTGGGGGTTTGAAATCTTTTTGGGATTTCAGCATCACATATAGGATATGCAAACTGGGATATCCTGTGGCTATCCTGAGACACTTCTGGAATTGGCTGGACCACCCCAGGTACACTGGATATCATATCCTTCAACTTCTGAAGCTCCCCAGAGAGTGCCGACGTCACACCTGTATCCTACAAATATCCAATACCGTTAGTAGCAAGAGAATTAGTATTATTAGACACGTTAGCAGCCTGAGGATTCTGGCCATATCCTGGAGCATATCCTGAACTTCTCACAGTTGATACCCTGACCGATGAAGGTGTCTCAGGAGTATGACTTTGGGAGTGGCTTGGTACAATATTGCCCTGGTTATCCTCAGTATATACTGCCGAGCTGAAGTCCAATGCTCTGGGATGCAAGGGAGTGACAGTATACTCAGCAGGCCTGTTTGAGCTAGATTTCAAGAGTTATGTCTCTCTTATCAGCATTTAGTTAGTCTCCTGCTGTTTCTTCATCTGATCCTGTATACTACCAAACAAAGTTAGAATTTCATCATTAGAAGCCATAATAGGAGTTCTCCCTGAGGCAGCAGATCCATGGATATTCTGAGTAGGCACAATATCTCGAGACGTGTTAGTTTCAACCCTCCTTGGAGGAGCTTGAGGCTGTGAGGAAGCTTGCGTCCTTGGAGGTGGTGGAAGCACTGAGCCGATTGTTGTAGAGGTTGTAGCAGACATGGTAGAAGAGCTCATGTTTGATTTTGAGGCCATTGAAAATAGTTGTGGAAAAAGTTTTGAAAATAGTAAACCAAGTAGTGATTCTAAGAAATTTTTTAGTAGAAATAGCACCACTTGCCCCACGGTGGGCGCCAAATTGTTTTGATAAAAAATTACCGAAACAATTAAGTAATCAAATTAGTTTGTGAGGTAGTGTGCTAATGATGTTTGCAAAAAATATATTGAGTTGATTGCTTTATAAAGACAGTTCCAGGATATAGCCCGAGGATATCAGACTATATCAATAATCAAACAATGAGCAAAAATGTAAAGGTTGACACGAGATGTACGAGGAAAGCCCTTGATCAATCTAGATCTCCGGCATAAAACCTAGGGAGCTGACAATCGTCGGCTGCCTTGTTCTTCTTATTGCTTGAATATTCAGGATACAGTGCAGGATAATGCTCAGATCTCTACTAAGTTTTACAATGATTGCAAGTGATGAGTGTTAGTGTGTATTTGCAGCTAGAAATGAGAGTGTGTGAATATGAGAGCTCGAAATTGTGTGTTCCCTACGATCTTGCCATCCATATTTATAGTTACAAGAACCAACAAACTATCCTATTATTCCGGGATACTGAGAATATTCCCTTCTGAACGTTGGGGGGCTGTTTCAACTTGTTTTCCACGTGCATATTAACTATAAATCCGGGTCTTCAGCTCACATAAACGTTACAACATTAATAACATTAATTAGCATCCGAAATTCTCGCAGAATATGCCTTTCTTCAATGCTGACCGTTACAAGAGCTATTCTTCCGCCATCAACGTCCTTATCCTAACCAATTTGAGCGAGTCTTCAGGGTGACTTGGTCCTAATGAACGTTAGTCCCTTGTAACCAACGTTTACAAGCAAATTGTTAGTAATAGTCAGGATACTGCCTCAGGATGTTACCAATATCAGTAACCGGGGTTATAATACTGCCTCAGGATGTTACCAACAGCTAATAAAAAATCAAGATACAAAGTCGGGATATGGGCTCAGAGTTTCACCCATAACAGTAACCGGGGTTATAATACTTACAACGAGGCAGAGCTTTGCTTTTTAGTGGGTATTATGCCCGGAAATTACTAGCGGCCCGCGAGAGATACACAAAGGGCCTTCGCGGCCCGCGAGCCGTCTAGACTAGGCCCAAGCTTGGCTAAGTCGACCACTAGCCTCGACACGCAACGAGACACGTGGCGGCACCGGGTTGCGTCTAGTGGCCAGCTGTCGCGGCCCACGACCGATGTAGTCAAGGATGTCGCACCCCGCGAGCGGCTCCCTGACTTTGTTTTTATTTATTTTTGTTAAATTAAAGGTATATCGGGTCCGTTTTTCGTATACGGGGTGTATTTTAGGACGTATTGTCACACCCCGACCACGTAGAACATACAAAACGTGGCGGAAACGTCGGGGAGTGTTGTAACAGAATTAATGTTTCAAATCCATGACAATTGAAGTTTCGTTTTATTGATTAAAAGTGTTACAATGTCTTAACAAACAAAGGAATACAACATAATTAACTAGTCTTGCATCTTTTATTGTCACTAAAGCCCAAGTCTGCCTATATGTATCTTGATCATCTTATGCAACAGTTCCTGAAAAACACATGTGAAAATAGGTACGTCAGCATAAAAATGCCGGTGAGATACATAGGTTTTGTGAAAATAGGTTTCATGACTTTTGTTTGAGAAAAATGTTTAGTCATGAACCTTGTTATTTGCTTTGTTTTGTAAATCATTTGAAAATCGATAAGATCAGATGATATGTATAAATAATGTACGGTTAAATGAATAACCATGTAAAATGAGTTTGTATTAGATAAATTGTTTGTAAATCAATGTCTTGTGAAAAATATGTTATTTGTATAAAATGTTCTATGTCTCAACCTGAAATGATTCAGATAACGCTACAATATGTAATACCATACAAACACTTATATATAGGAAGTACCAGCGGCGTATCCACCATGCTTGTATCATATTACACACGCATCGTTACTTAATCACTTAATCAAACCAAACCAAACAATGTAAGATGTCTATGTTTAAACCAATTGCCAAATGTATTGAATAATATGTCAAAATGTTTATGTCAAGATGTAAACCATGTAATGTGTAACCAAAATGATATGTATGGCTAGTGAAATGCATCAACTAAACCATATGCACAAGAACATAGTATTGAAGTAAAACTTGGTTTAAATCAAAGTTATGTTTTGTGTAGTAAATGCATGATCAATGTAAATCATGTAATATGCGTCCAAAATGTAAGTATGTGATGAATAACAAATGTACTAAGTATGAAGAACAATGCAACGATTGAACATACATAGCATGTGAACTGTACTAAGTATGCAACAACAGACATACGTAGCATGCGACCTGTACTAAGTATGCAACAATAGACATACGTAGCATGTGATGTAATGTAAAACAATGTACTAAGTAATGCACACAATGGCACACCTAGTATGAAATGTAATGAAATCATGTACTATAATGTACTAATGAACATAACAAGTATATGATGTGAAAATAGGAAAGCTTGAAAGTAACAAGTAGGCACATGTGTTCCACCCCAAAACGTTTGGAAAACAGTAAAAGAGGGGTCTATGTACTCACTTGAGATTGCTCAGATGTCTTAGGATAATCACCAAGCAATGCTAGAGATCACGGAATCAAACGGCACCTAATATAGGTATCTATGTTAATAAACCGGACCTATATCGGAAGACTGGGTAGCATTAGGGTTTGTAAACCAAATGAGTGTAGGAACTCATATGATATGGTTTAACAAAGCCTACATACTAAATGAAACTTAACCTAAGTGTCTACGACCCATCGCGACCCATTAAGGTAGCTTATGCTACTTTAACGCGTCGTGCGCGTGAAACGCGTTCGGACCGTCTAACTAGTCCTATGACAAGTGTTATATGCCTAAACAAGTTACATAATCAGTTATGTGACAAAAGTTTAGGTTACATATGCTTAATTACCAATTATACATGAAAAGGGTATTCTGGTAATTTACCTAAGGCATATAAACTACCTATCATACAACTACTTAAACGATGTGACCATAGGGTATAACCTCGGAAGGTTATTCCCTACCTACTATGGTCACCTAATGTGTTTGGTCGGATCCTAATGATCGACCAAATGGGTCGAGTTCGAAGGTATAGGCGATTTATTAGATCGCCTACCCTACGACTCTAGACAACGTGGTAATCAGTGGGCATAGTCCCAAGGGACTATGACCAACGTGATTACACTCACGTTGCGAAGTTCAAACGAACTTCGCATTGACCATTACTGGTCAACGCTGAAAGTCAAACAAAGTTTGACTTTCGAACTCGAAAAGCAATAAAATAAGGAAAAGAACGAAAGAATACTTACGAAGGGTCCCCGAATGCTAAACTCGATTCAAAAATCTCAGGTATGAAACAAATGTTTCAACTTAGAGTTTCTCAAATCAAGTTTCTTGTGATTTTAGCAATGGGGGTGGATGGGTATATATAGGATTCGGGTAACCGTTGAGATCATTTCTTGGAAAAGGGGAAACGATCAAGGCCGTACATGTGTTGGAAAGTTGTGGTGTGTCAAATGGCAACTCACCATAGGGAATTGACATGTGGAAGGGGGATTGGAGGTGCTAAACAGCTGCAACCAGCTGTTAAAACAATGAATCTGGTCTGCAGATTCTAACGCGGGCCGCCTAAGGATTAACAGAAACTGAGGCGGGCCGCCTAGCCCTTCTGATCAGAAAACAAGTTTCAGAAATGACAGTTTCAGTCCCTGCACGTGTTTAAGGCCATTTCCGACACTTCTAAGGCCCGTAAAGCCAACTTTAAGGCCCTAAAATGTTGCCTAAACATTATGGACATGAAACATGCTCAAAAATATGCCGGACATTGGTTCGTTTGGCCGTACGAACGCGATGTTCGCTTAATTACGACGGAATGCGCATAAGCGCGAAAAACGATCCAAATGACGTGACGAATGGATTTTTCTTATGGAGAACACTAAAATATAATATAGTCATGCTTTCATAAATTTTTGGATGTCCAGATGTATTCAGAACGTAAGTTACGCGTAAAAATGCAAACTTGTGCACTTTTTGACGCTTTTAGTCCCTGAATGACCCAAAAGTTTATTTTAGCACACCGAACACCTCAAAGCCTATTTCTAAGCTATGTAAAGGATATTTGTGGTATGTTTAACTTATGGTCATGTTCCGGAAGGTCTGTTACAGTTCAAATTGGCATACTTTCGCAGTTTGTCAACTTTAGTCCCTGTAAGCGATTAAACTTGATTTCACCACACCAAACCTTCCAAAACTTATATATAAGTTATGTAAAGGTTATTTAAGGTATGTTAAGCCTATTTCACTATTCCGGAGTGTTCGTTGGATTAAACTGGTTATATCTACACATCAGAGCGCGTATAACCCTCCAGAAAGCGATTTAAAGCTTGAAATCGAACAAGAATTGATATGTGTAAACGATACACATATTTTTACAAATCCCAAGTATGAAATACTATATTTCATTGGTTTGGCATTTGTTTGATGGTTGGAGTGACACAGGTGTTACAGTCTCCCCTACTTTAGGAAATTTCGTCCCGAAATTTATTCGTAGGAGTTTATTTGTGACTTTGTGTTAAATAACCATCAAAGATGAACAAGACATAATCCTGTAATTTCTCTTTAACTAACATTTTTCAGAAATGAAAAATGAACAGAGTTATTTTCAACAGGCATTCTTTAGAAACAAAAATGAACGGAATAGTCGTTTTACATCTTCAGAAACAAAAATAAACGGAATAGTCATTTTACATCTTCAGAAACAAAAATGAACCGAATGAGTCATTTTACATCTTCAGAAACAAAAATGAACCGAATGAGTCATTTTACATCTTCAGAAACAAAAATGAACGGAATAGTCATTTTACATCTTCAGAAACAAAAATGAACCGAATGAGTCATTTTACATCTTCAGAAACAAAAATGAACGGAATAGTCATTTTACATCTTCAGAAACAAAAATGAACCGAATGAGTCATTTTACATCTTCAGAAACAAAAATGAACGGAATAGTCATTTTACATCTTCAGAAACAAAAATGAACCGAATGAGTCATTTTACATCTTCAGAAACAAAAATGAACAGAATAGACATTTTACATCTTCAGAAACAAAAATGAACCGAATGAGTCATTTTACATCTTCAGAAACAAAAATGAACGGAATAGTCATTTTACATCTTCAGAAACAAAAATGAACCGAATGAGTCATTTTACATCTTCAGAAACAAAAATGAACCGAATGAGTCATTTTACATCTTCAGAAACAAAAATGAACGGAATAGTCATTTTACATCTTCAGAAACAAAAATGAACCGAATGAGTCATTTTACATCTTCAGAAACAGAAATGAACGGAATAGTCATTTTACATCTTCAGAAACAAAAATGAACCGAATGAGTCATTTTACATCTTCAGAAACAAAAATGAACAGAATAGACATTTTACATCTTCAGAAACAAAAATGAACCGAATTAGTCATTTTACATCTTCAGAAACAAAAATGAACGGAATAGTCATTTTACATCTTCAGAAACAAAAATGAACCGAATGAGTCATTTTACATCTTCAGAAACAAAAATGAACGGAATAGTCATTTTACATCTTCAGAAACAAAAATGAACCGAATGAGTCATTTTACATCTTCAGAAACAAAAATGAACGGAATAGTCATTTTACATCTTCAGAAACAAAAATGAACCGAATGAGTCATTTTACATCTTCAGAAACAAAAATGAACGGAATAGTCATTTTACATCTTCAGAAACAAAAATGAACCGAATGAGTCATTTTACATCTTCAGAAACAAAAATGAACCGAATTAACTCTAGATACATGACAAAACTTGTTGTGGTTTCTGTGCACTAAATTCTATAATTATGTACGCGTCCATAATTACGAAATTCCTTGCACAGTCCGCACAATGCATTTCATGATGTGTAGGGGAAGAAAATATCAAACCTGTGATGAGTGTAACTAGACTACCATAGGGTCCTTTTAATCAGATCAACACATGATCTTTTTAATTAGACCTCCAAGGAGTCCTTTCAGCTATTTCATCACTTGATATACCTAACCAGATTTTTGGATCAATCTGTTTAACTAGACCACTCAAGGGGTCTAATTATAAAATAGTACAATAAAATCCAAGGGACTTAACTACAACGTAGAAGCCCATTGAGGATTTAATATAGTACACAAAGATATGGAAGATTCTACGAGGATTTGGATTACAAAAACTTGGATTACTCAAAAAAACATAAAAGGAAACACATAAGCACATAATCACATAGTTGTTTAACTTGTTTATTAATTTGTTATCTTTGGACGCGGATACTTAAAGCACACCAGGAATCCAATTCATGGATTTCATTTGGCACTTTAATCATTTCAAGAATCTATCTATGAAGATAGGATAATCTTAAAAGGAATTCGGCTTTGTCCTTATTGAATTGTGATGTACGTATTGAATCATACAAAGAATTCAATTAAGGACTCCGATGAATGATACCCATCCACAAGGATCTAATTATGAGGATAGAAAGATCCTACATGGATTTTTGGAGTTTGTGTAACGGGAGTGTTCCGACACCTTGCACTAGGCGTGCTTACGTCGATACACAAAGTAGAAAGTTCATGAGGTTGAGGCGCCAGATATGTCAAGTGACATATGAAGCAGAGTTTGAAGGTTGAGCAGCAGCAGGATTTGTAACAGCTTTGCTTTGGATTACAAAGCGACACATGTTAACCAAATGTCTCCATCGTCCACCGTGGGTACATTTGAAACAAGGTATTTGATTTGAATAATGACGATGGCATTGATTGCACCAAGGAGCAGTTCCCTTACACGGCTTCATTCCTGAGCTGACTCATGGTGATAGCTAAATCAACGGTCTTCTGGAGTACGACGCCTATTTGTTGGGCAATTGTAGCACCTGATCCGGACACTCGAGTCTTGTTGCGATGAAGAGGCAAAATGAAGAAAATGGAAGACATAGAAGGAAACAAGCTAAAGATAGTCAATAGAAAATGACAAGGCATGTAGATTGTGACCATTTGTTTGTTACCAAAGGCAAACAAATGAGACAGTGACTAATCAAAGTAAACGGGTCAATATAATGTATCGCGAAGACATGCTCGCCTATAAGTGAACACTCATCCCAAGAATTCCCAGGTAAGCACAACTGGTCTCGCGTCTGATGAGATGTATACGAAGTGCTTGCCTAGACACAAAACCCAGAATACAGGCATTCACCCTTCTAGTTTGCACGTGTTCACATTATTAAAAACCCAAAACCTTGACGAGAGTTTTGAAAATTCAAAGGGGTTCAAAACCATATAACAGAGGGTTCAAAACCTTACAATAGAGGGTTCAAAACCTTGTAATCAATCATCCTAGAACAGATGATTAGTTTTCAAAGCGGTTATGAAATTTATGTTCTTGTTGTGGTCGTCGCCTAAGGATAGGTGACGGTATTGTTTTATGACTAAACGCAAGTAAACTCGCGTTAGGGTCCTAAGAAGGTTATAGACTAGGTCAAAGCATTACTAATAACCTAATTCCCTATAACCATTGGCTCTGATACAATCTTTTCTGTCACACCCCGACCACGTAGAACATACAAAACGTGGCGGAAACGTCGGGGAGTGTTGTAACAGAATTAATGTTTCAAATCCATGACAATTGAAGTTTCGTTTTATTGATTAAAAGTGTTACAATGTCTTAACAAACAAAGGAATACAACATAATTAACTAGTCTTGCATCTTTTATTGTCACTAAAGCCCAAGTCTGCCTATATGTATCTTGATCATCTTATGCAACAGTTCCTGAAAAACACATGTGAAAATAGGTACGTCAGCATAAAAATGCCGGTGAGATACATAGGTTTTGTGAAAATAGGTTTTATGACTTTTGTTTGAGAAAAATGTTTAGTCATGAACCTTGTTATTTGCTTTGTTTTGTAAATCATTTGAAAATCGATAAGATCAGATGATATGTATAAATAATGTACGGTTAAATGAATAACCATGTAAAATGAGTTTGTATTAGATAAATTGTTTGTAAATCAATGTCTTGTGAAAAATAAGTTATTTGTATAAAATGTTCTATGTCTCAACCTGAAATGATTCAGATAACGCTACAATATGTAATACCATACAAACACTTATATATAGGAAGTACCAGCGGCGTATCCACCATGCTTGTATCATATTACACACGCATCGTTACTTAATCACTTAATCAAACCAAACCAAACAATGTAAGATGTCTATGTTTAAACCAATTGCCAAATGTATTGAATAATATGTCAAAATGTTTATGTCAAGATGTAAACCATGTAATGTGTAACCAAAATGATATGTATGGCTAGTGAAATGCATCAACTAAACCATATGCACAAGAACATAGTATTGAAGTAAAACTTGGTTTAAATCAAAGTTATGTTTTGTGTAGTAAATGCATGATCAATGTAAATCATGTAATATGCGTCCAAAATGTAAGTATGTGATGAATAACAAATGTACTAAGTATGAAGAACAATGCAACGATTGAACATACATAGCATGTGAACTGTACTAAGTATGCAACAACAGACATACGTAGCATGCGACCTGTACTAAGTATGCAACAATAGACATACGTAGCATGTGATGTAATGTAAAACAATGTACTAAGTAATGCACACAATGGCACACCTAGTATGAAATGTAATGAAATCATGTACTATAATGTACTAATGAACATAACAAGTATATGATGTGAAAACAGGAAAGCTTGAAAGTAACAAGTAGGCACATGTGTTCCACCCCAAAACGTTTGGAAAACAGTAAAAGAGGGGTCTATGTACTCACTTGAGATTGCTCAGATGTCTTAGGATAATCACCAAGCAATGCTAGAGATCACGAAATCAAACGGCACCTAATATAGGTATCTATGTTAATAAACCGGACCTATATCGGAAGACTGGGTAGCATTAGGGTTTGTAAACCAAATGAGTGTAGGAACTCAAATGATATGGTTTAACAAAGCCTACATACTAAATGAAACTTAACCTAAGTGTCTACGACCCATCGCGACCCATTAAGGTAGCTTATGCTACTTTAACGCGTCGTGCGCGTGAAACGCGTTCGGACCGTCTAACTAGTCCTATGACAAGTGTTATATGCCTAAACAAGTTACATAATCAGTTATGTGACAAAAGTTTAGGTTACATATGCTTAATTACCAATTATACATGAAAAGGGTATTCTGTTAATTTACCTAAGGCATATAAACTACCTATCATACAACTACTTAAACGATGTGACCATAGGGTATAACCTCGGAAGGTTATTCCCTACCTACTATGGTCACCTAATGTGTTTGGTCGGATCCTAATGATCGACCAAATGGGTCGAGTTCGAAGGTATAGGCGATTTATTAGATCGCCTACCCTACGACTCTAGACAACGTGGTAATCAGTGGGCATAGTCCCAAGGGACTATGACCAACGTGATTACACTCACGTTGCGAAGTTCAAACGAACTTCGCATTGACCATTACTGGTCAACGCTGAAAGTCAAACAAAGTTTGACTTTCGGACTCGAAAAGCAATAAAATAAGGAAAAGAACGAAAGAATACTTACGAAGGGTCCCCGAATGCTAAACTCGATTCAAAAATCTCAGGTATGAAACAAATGTTTCAACTTAGAGTTTCTCAAATCAAGTTTCTTGTGATTTTAGCAATGGGGGTGGATGGGTATATATAGGATTCGGGTAACCGTTGAGATCATTTCTTGGAAAAGGGGAAACGATCAAGGCCGTACATGTGTTGGAAAGTTGTGGTGTGTCAAATGGCCACTCACCATAGGGAATTGACATGTGGAAGGGGGATTGGAGGTGCTAAACAGCTGCAACCAGCTGTTAAAACAATGAATCTGGTCTGCAGAGTCTGACGCGGGCCGCCTAAGGATTAACAGAAACTGAGGCGGGCCGCCTAGCCCTTCTGATCAGAAAACAAGTTTCAGAAATGACAGTTTCAGTCCCTGCACGTGTTTAAGGCCATTTCCGACACTTCTAAGGCCCGTAAAGCCAACTTTAAGGCCCTAAAATGTTGCCTAAACATTATGGACATGAAACATGCTCAAAAATATGCCGGACATTGGTTCGTTTGGCCGTACGAACGCGATGTTCGCTTAATTACGACGGAATGCGCATAAGCGCGAAAAACGATCCAAATGACGTGACGAATGGATTTTTCTTATGGAGAACACTAAAATATAATATAGTCATGCTTTCATAAATTTTTTGATGTCCAGATGTATTCAGAACGTAAGTTACGCGTAAAAATGCAAACTTGTGCACTTTTTGACGCTTTTAGTCCCTGAATGACCCAAAAGTTTATTTTAGCACACCGAACACCTCAAAGCCTATTTCTAAGCTATGTAAAGGATATTTGTGGTATGTTTAACTTATGGTCATGTTCCGGAAGGTCTGTTACAGTTCAAATTGGCATACTTTCGCAGTTTGTCAACTTTAGTCCCTGTAAGCGATTAAACTTGATTTCACCACACCAAACCTTCCAAAACTTATATATAAGTTATGTAAAGGTTATTTAAGGTATGTTAAGCCTATTTCACTATTCCGGAGTGTTCGTTGGATTAAACTGGTTATATCTACACATCAGAGCGCGTATAACCCTCCAGAAAGCGATTTAAAGCTTGAAATCGAACAAGAATTGATATGTGTAAACGATACACATATTTTTTACAAATCCCAAGTATGAAATACTATATTTCATTGGTTTGGCATTTGTTTGATGGTTGGAGTGACACAGGTGTTACACGTATAGGGATACTTTTAAGGTTTCTAGAATATATTTAGGAGCGTTGTTATATCCTCCCACCTTGTTTTAGAACTCGTCCTCGAGGTCTACTGGAACAGGTGTGGATATTTCTTTTGCATCTCGGCTTCAAGCTCCCACGTGTACTCAGGTCCTCCCTTGGAATCCCATTTCACTTTGAGCAGAACTAATCTCTTGTGTTTGAAATTCTTGATCTTCCTATCTTCAATCTGTAGGGGTTTCTCTACAAACCTAAGTTTCTCATTTACCTCTATGTCCTAAAGATGTACCACTAATGATTTGTCTGCTAAACATTTCCCGAGATTACATACATGAAATACATCATGTATTCCTGCCGTTTCCTCTGGTAGTTGTAGCTGATAAGCTACTGGTCCTATTCTTTTAATAATCTCAAAAGGTCCAACATACCTGGGGCTTAGCTTTCCCCTCTTAATAAATCAGACCACTCCTTTCCAAGGAGAAACTTTTAACAATACCTTGTCTCCTACCTGATATTCTAGTAGTTTTCGCATGTTATCAGCATAACTCTTTTGGCGATCGCGTGCGGTTTTCAGTCTTTCCTTGACTTGAATAATCTTATCCATTGTTTCTTGCATTATCTTTGATCCAGATAATTTCTTCTCTCCAATTTCTGCCCAACAGACTAGAGTTCGGTAATTTCGTCCATAAAGTGCTTCAAATGGTGCAGCATTGATGCTGGTATGATAACTGTTATTGTAGGAAAATTCTATTAATGGTAAATGATCGTCCCAATTTCCTCCGAAATCAATTATACAAGCTCTAAGCATATCCTCCATTTTTTGGATTGTCCTTTCTCTTTGTCCATCCGTTTGAGGATGATAGGCGATGCTTAGTTTTAACTTGGTTCCCATTGCTTTTTGGAAACTATTACAAAATTGAGAGGTTAAACGGCTATCCCTATCAGAAACAATAGATAAAGGAATTCAATATTATGAAACTATTTCATTTACATATAACTTGGATAACTGTTCCATACTGAAAGTTTACTTCATATGTAAGAAATGAGCAGATTTGGTTAATCTGTCTACAATTACCCAGATTGTATCATTACCGTTTCTTGTCTTGGGTATTTTAGTAACAAAGTCCATTGTTATCAATTCCCATTTCCATACAGGCATTTCCAATTACTGCAGTAAACCAGAGGGTTTCTGATGTTCAGCTTTAACCTGTGAACATGTTAGACACTTAGCAACATAGGCTGCTATTTTCTTTTTTCTTTCCTATCCACCAGAAATCTTTTCTTAAGTCTTGATACATCTTAACACTACCGGGATGTATCGTATACTTAGACTTATGGGCTTCTAAAAAAATTCGGTGGCATAGGTTTCCTTGTTTGGGTATCCAGATTCTTTTCTTATGGAATCTCCAAATTCCATCTGCTCCTAGTTGTAATTCCTTAATCATTACTTTTAATTTTTCAGTATCGTCCTTGATTACAGATTCTTGTACTTTTCTAATTTGCTCATTTAAATCTATTTGCAGATTTAATTTAAGAGAACGTACTCGTCTTGGCTTTTCATGATACTTTCGACTTAAAGCATCAGCTACTACATTAGCCTTTCCTCCATGATACTGGATAACACAATCATAATCACTAAGAATCTCTGTCTAGTGTCTCTGTCTCATATTTAACTCTTTTTGCCCAAAAAATTACCTTAAACTCTTATGATCTTTGAAGACTACAAATTTATTTCCATATAAATAGTATCTCCAAATCTTAATGGCAAAACCCTAACTCTAAATCATGGGTCGTATAATTCTATTCATGATTCTTAAGTTGTCTAGATGCATAGGCTATAACCTTTTGACGTTGCATCAGCACACATCCATAACCTAATTTAGAAGCATCACAATAGACTACTAAGTCTTCAGTTCCTTCTGGTAATGCTAGTATGGGTGCGTTGGTTAACTTTTGCTTCAAAATTCCAAAAGCTTCCTCTTGTTTTGGTCCCCATTCAAACTTAATTGATTTGCAGGTCAATTTCGTTAAGGGAATGGCTATTCTAGAAAAATCTTGAATAAAACGTCTATAATAACCTGCTAGTCCAAGAAAACTTCTCACCTCCGTTGGTGATTCAGGGACTTTCCATTTAGTGATCGCCTCGATCTTTGTGGGATCCTCATGAATTCCTTCATGATTAACCAGGTGTCCAAGGAATTGCATTTCTTCTAACCAAAATTAACATTTTGAAAATTTAGCGTAAAGCTTTTCTTTTCTCAGCAAATTTAAAAGCGTATGCAGATGTTCTACATGTTCCTCTTTACTCATATCATCTATAAAGACAATTATGAATTTATCCAGATACGGTGTACATATTCTGTTCATCATGTCCATAAATGCGGCTGGGGAATTGGTTAGACTAAATGACATGACTGTAAATTAATAATGGCCATGCCTCGTTCTGAAACCAGTCTTAGGAATGTCCTCTTCCTGTACTTTCAGTTGATGATATCCTGAGCGTAAATCGATCTTAGAAAAGAATCGAGCTCCTTGCAATTGATCGAACAGATCATCGATTTTCGGTAATGGGTACCGATTTTTAATCGTAACCTTGTTCAATTCGCGGTAATCAATACACATACGCATCGATCCATCCTTCTTCTTGACAAACAAGATTGGTGCTCCCTATGGAGATGAACTAGGCAGTATGAAACCTTTCTCCAGAAGTTCGTCCAATTGGTTATTTAGTTCCTGCATCTCTGCTGGTGCTAAACTTTAAAATGCTTTGGCAATCGGTGCTGTCCCTAGAAATAGGAGAATTCTGAATTCAACCTCTCTATCTGGCGGTAATCCAGGTAATTCTTCTGGAAAAACATCTGAGAATTTAGATACTACGGGGATATCTTTTAATTCTTTTCCTTTAGTGTTAACGATTATGGAAATCATATATACTAAGGATCCTTTTCTTGCATAGCTTGCTGTTTCATCACAGAGATGAATTCCGTAGACCTAGTTGACTTATCTCCTTTAATTGTGATCTTTTCACCCTTTGGTGAACGTACTTGTACGGACTTTTGATCACATAGAATGCTGGCATGATTGGCTACCAACCAATACATTCCTAATACAATACCAAATCCAGCTAGATTCATTGGGTAAAGGTTAGCAATAAAATTATGGTTAAAAATTTCTATTCTTTCTCCCTGCAAGATATCAGAAATCTTAATGGATTCTTTGTTTGCTGTTTCAACCAGGCATTCTTGTTGAAGTTTAGTTAATGGTTGATTTAGAATTTTGCAAAATGAAGTATTAATAAAACTTTGGTTTGCACCAGAGTCAAATAATACTTTAGCAAAAATATTATTAACTAAAAACATACCGGCAATCACATCTGAAATCATCTTCGCTTCTTCGGCTGTCAGAACAATTGCTCTAGCATTCTTGGTAGTCTTTTTGTTTATGGCTGGAGCTAGTTTCGGACAATTTGGCTTGATATGCCCCTTTTCTCCATAGTTGAAGCATATCCCATTACTAGGTTTCTTCCTACAGTCTTTTTCCTTGTGTTCGGATCTTTTGCAAAAGTCACAGTATATCGAGCATTTTCCTGAATGCTTTTCTTGCAGGACTTACAGTAAGGTGCAGAGGTAGATGTAAGCGCAGTATCCGGTGACTGAAGATTTTTGATGCCAACACAGAACTGATAGCAACAGTTAAGGGGGAGTCTGTAAGTGCAACTTTCGTCGGGTAACTGTTCTTTATCAGTTCTGGTCAAGTCCGAAGTCATGAAAAGTCAAGATACAGTGTATTCGGACATATATATTAAAAGCCTACCAGATTCGGACAGGATTATGTGTTATGTTGTCCGAATTTGTGGTCATGGATTGTCACGACTAAGGGTTTTGCCCTAGCCTATATATATGGGGTATGGGTTAGAATTGGGCATCATCCATCACATTTATTCATCTCAGTGAGAATGGGTCAGGGTGATCAGCTTCGTGCAACCTCTCACAAACCCTAGCAATTCCTCAACAGCGTGTGCACATTTCTAGAGACAGAGTGACTATTTGTTAGTGAGAGAAAGCTCGGTCTAGATCTTTGTGATCTAAACCAGCTTGTAGATGATTTATACTCTTTTGGTATGTACTATGTGATGACTGATTCAATCATAAAGTGTTTCATCTTCAACATCTTTCGATCTTTCATATTTATGATTGTTCTTCATGTCTTGTATCAAGTGCAATGTTAGATGTTCGTCATCGATCCGGTGCTTCAACAAGCAATATCAGAGCATGGTTCCCGATTCGGAATGGTCTAACCACCTTCAGAATCACCATTGATAGGGGAAGGTTCATTAGGGAACACTAAAAAAATGGGGAGCAGCGGGGAACCGACTCAAACGAACTCCGATTGGACTCTTTCCAGTGGCGTTGGAACCGGCTCGTCGAACCCTAACTAAGATCTCTTAACCCTAAATCCTAAACTCTAAACCCTAAAGCTAAAAAATAAGGCTAAAATCTAAGATAAACCATAAAATCTAAACTATAAACCCTCAAAGCTAAACCCTAAAGGCTAAACCTAAAGCTAAACCCTAAAGCTAAACCCTGAAGCTAAACCCTAAACCCTAAAGCTAAACCCTAAAGATAAACCCTAAGGCTAAACCCTAAGGCTAAACCCTAAGGCTAAACCCTAAGGCTAAACCCTAAAAGCCAAACCCTAATTTATTTAGGGTTTAGGGGTTATGATTTAGGGTTTAGGGTTAAGAGATCCTTGTTAGGGTTCGACGAGCCGGTTCTAACGCCGCTGGAATGAGTCCAATCGGAGTTCCTTTGAGTCGGTTCCCCGCTGTTCCCCACTTTTTTAGTGTTCCCCAATGAACCTTACACTATATATATATATATATAGGACAAAGATCCGTTAGGAACCACCATTTATTGCGAGAACCGCGAGAACCAGTGTGAACACAAACAGTAATTCCTAAAAAAATCTAAAAAACACCCAAATTTTTTTTCTTTTTTTACTATTTCTTTTTTGAAAAAATAGCAATATTTTGTTAATAAAAAAATAAAAAAATAAAAATATTTAAAAAAAAAATTCGAGTAACAGTTATCAATGCACATGTGCATATGTATCGTTTCTTTGTCAAATTCCGTAATTCATTACAAATAATAGTCAATTGCACTTTTATTTACACTACCACGTGTAATACACAACTTTTTACGTTAACATTGTTAGAAATGCACATGTGCATTTATATGTATTAACAGGAAATAAGGTGTTTTGGTATACTACTTTCTCTTTCATCTATCATTCCATCCATAATACACAAGCATGCACATGTGCATTTTTGTCATTTCTTTGACAAATTCCGTAATTCATTACACATATTAGACAATTGCACTTTCATTTACACTACCATATGTAATACACTACTTTTTACATTACCAATATTAGAAATGCACATGTGCATTTATATGTATCAACATGAAATAAGGTGTTTTGGTACACCACTTTGAATACACTTTCCCTTTCATCTATCATACCATCCATAATACACTACCATTACCTCCTACCATCCATAATACAATACCATTACCTCCTACCACCCATAATACAATACAATTAACAATATTTTCACTTTATTACATGTATGTAAACACCATTTATACCATCCAATCAACATATTACATAAAAAATTGACAACTATAACCAAACTATCAACCACTAGATATAACTAACCAAAAAACATGTATATGGGCCTACTTCTCCATTCAAAATCACAAACTTTTTGTACCAAAACACGTTATATAATGGTTATACCTAATAATGCACATGTGCATTTTGAATATTGGTAATGTAAAAAGTAGTGTATTACTAATGGTATTGTAAATTAAAGTGCAATTGTCTATTCCTGATAACGTATTACCAAATTTGTTGAAGTAATGATACATATGCACATGTGCATGGATAACTGTTACTCGAAAAAAAAAGTTTTTTTTTATGGTAACGAAATATAGCGATTTTTTTTAAATATTAAAAAAAAATTTTGAGTGCTTTTTTGATTTTTTTTAGATTTTATTTTGTGTTCACATTGGTTCTCGCGGTTCTCGCAATAAGGGTGGTTCTCGCATGAACCTTACCCTATATATATATATATATATATATATATATATATATATATATATATATATAGGTAAAGGATCCTGTACAAAGTCCAACTTTTGTAAGAAGTGTGAGAAATAATTTGGGAATGACAAGTGTCCCTCATCTTAATTAATTCAAAATGGTATATTAGTAATTGTCCATTCTTATCAATTAATTGATTTCCAAGATAACTGCAGAAAAAAAATTGGCGATGAGATTGTTTAGGGATTGATTAGAATTTTGTATTTTTTTGCAAGATCCAATATGATTGTTATCTACGTATCATTCTTCATCAATTATAAATACATGAAGTCTTATGAAATCGTCAGAGACAATACAGTTGTTTACCTTCTGGGCCCTTCTTCAATTCTGGTGTTTTATATCAATTTCAATGGAGTTCGGCGATGCAGGTACATGTGTATCAAACTAATTTAATCTGTTAAGAGTTATCATGTTGCCATAAGTAGTGTTATATGTTTGGCGTGTTTTTTTTAGTATGTCGTCTTACAGGTTTTTATTATTCTTTGATTTTGTGTGATCGTAGTGTTTTATAGATTAAGTTGTATATCGTAAGTTGTTTTTTTATAGTTTTTTATCATCAAGATCAGGGTATTTTTTTTTAATTTTTAGATGGATAGTGTCATATGCATGATCAATAGTGTTATATTCTTTTCACACAACTTAATTTCCATTCATAGTGTTTTATACATTGAATTGTGTTAGAGTAAGTTTTTGTAGTGTTTTATCATTAACAGAGTTAATTTTTTTTTATATTCAGTTGTATAGTGTCATATGAATGATCAACAGTGTTATATTCTATTCACACATCTTAATTTCCATTAATAGTGTTTTATACATTCAATTGTGTTAGGGTAAGTTTTTGTAGTGTTTTATCATTAACAGAGTTAATTTTTTTTTTTTTTGATATTCAGATGTATAGTCTCATATGCATGATCATTAGTGTTATATTATGTACAGACATCTTAATTTTTTTTCATAGTGTTTTATCCCCCACCAATATTGTTATATTCTGTGTAGACATCTTAATTTCATGGTTCATAGTGTTTTATTATTATTAAGTGTTTTAAATTAACAGATTATTTGTTAATTAAGCTGTATAGTGTCTTTACAGTAAACATATAGTGTTTTATCAAATTCAGAAACATGTTGTTATCACTGTTTTATAAACGACTGATGTGTCGATTTTTTGTTGTAGATATCCCTACATACCAGCCCGTTGGTAATGTTTAGGTGTCCCCAAATTCTGGAAGGAGGACATTTATACCAGATGTCGATGATTCAATTAAACCTCGGATGTATATGACGTTTGATTCACTCGAAAATGCCTTTCTTTTTTTACCAAAGATATGCTAACGCGGGAGGTTTCACAGCTAGGAAGGGTACTCAATACGAGCCTCGAAAGGGTGTCATACATAATAAATGGTTCCTATGCTCAAAAGAGGGTACTAAACCCTTTAAGGCGATTGACTCGACTCAGGGAGCCGGTAGTTCTAATAATAACTCGAAGTCTAAGATTACTCGCAGGGTTCCTTCTATAAGGACCGGATGTGAAGCGTGCATTCGGGGTAAGTTAACCCCGGATAATCTTTACGAGGTTTATTACTTCGAGGAGTCGCGTAATCACTCATCTGTTGCTGAAGATGACAGGTACAGAGCAATCAATTACGTACAGGAAGAAGCCGTAAATGCTTTGAGTGCCATAAACGTTGGTCCAGTTAGAGCGTTTAACATTATGAGGACTCTTTATGGAGGTTTTGACAAGGTAGGTGCCACAAAAGTTGACTTAAAAAACTTCAAGAGAGACTTAAATAGGTATATAGCTGAGTACAATGCTGACATGGTTATTAAACGCCTAAGAAGGAAGAAAGAATTTATGCCCAATTTCTCTATGGAATACCTAATAACTGACGATGGCGTTTTATGTACGTTGTTCTGGGCCGATGGAGATACAAAGAGAAATTTTCATATGGTTGGGGATGTTGTGTCCTTCGATGCTACTTATCATCGTAACAAGTTCATATCCTACCCTATTTTTAGATTCATTACATCTATAATAGATCTATATCATAGTGTTTTATCACCATGATAATGTTTTTAGTGTAGTGTGATATGCATGAAAAGACTCGTTAAGTTTATCTCATACTTATAGTGTTTTAATTTCAATTTATTATTTAAATAATGTAGGTTGTTTTATGTTTTTACACTTGTATGGGTTTTACAATATCAAATCAGTTATCACACCATTTTTTTTGTAGGTACAATATGATGTTCGTACCTTTTACCGGTGTTGACAATCACTATCGTAATGTTACCTTGGGTGCTGCTATAACAGGTAATGAAACTGCCGAAACATATAGCTAGTTGCTTAACGCATTTCGGCGGGCATTTGGGCGCGCACCACCTGTAATTGTAACTGATCAAGACCCAGCGATGAGGAAAGCTATTCAAGATACTTGGCCTGAAAGTAGGCACAGGCTTTGCATGTGGCATATAATGGACAAACTTACTACCAAGGTTTATTACATACCAAAATTATTGTTTACGACATTTATTGGTTTAATGGAATTCTTTTGTTGGTTTTTGTACTTTTTTATATATGCATATATGTCTTTTTTGTTTATCGATGTTGTTTTAATTTTATATAATGTTTTATCATGTATTTTGTATATTTAATTTTTTTATTGTTGACTCGTTGTTTATTAGGTTGGCGCCAACCTATGCAATAGCACCGATTTTAAGAAGAGGTTGTGTGATATTGTTTGGACTGATGCATTACTACCCGAACAGTTTGAAACCGAATGGGGAGTTATATTGGCTGATTTTGATTTGGTGAATCATGAATGGTTACAGTCAATTTATGAGATTAGGGATACATGAATCCCTGCGTACTATCGTGATGAACAAATGTCTAGGCTGATGCGTACTTCATCACGTTCGGAGAGTGAGAACCATTTCTTTGGGCAGTTTTGCAACCCGAACTGTACGCTTGTTGAATTCTTGGGGCATTTTGACTCTGCAATTGAAGCCCAAAGACACGAGCACAGGAAGAATGATCACGATACTAGGCACACGAACCCCCAAATACTTGCAAAAGAGTTTGTCTTAGAACAACAGGCGGCAAACATATACACACGGACAATTTTCTTCGATGCGCAACTTGAAATTCAGATAGCCATTTGTGACAACTCGTAATTTAGAACCCTTCATTGTATCTCGATGTAACATGCTAAAACGTTATGTGTTTACGTATTAGTAAATGAAAGTTAGTAATTATCTTAATGTGCTACGTGTTATTAATGTGTACGTATCAAGTATAGTTTATACAAGTGTGTATGTAGTGAACCGGAACCAAAACACAAGGATCCGACTCTAGACCGCTTGGTCTCGAGTGAACAGTAAAACAGTTGGGCCGGTTGGGCCATTTAATCCATCCGGAACCCATTAGGGTGCACCAACTTGAAGCTAGTATATAACCATTGTTGATAGCCAACCTTGCCATTTTTGGGCAACCTACACACACTCTCCTACACATACCCTCCTACATTCTCTCTCACTAAAACCCTAGAACCACAAACTTCCTCTCCTCTCTTTCGGATTCAACCGGTGACAACAAGAGCTCTCGGTTCAAGCTTAGGATCTCCTTTGGAAGCTTATTCATCGACCCTTCATACCCTCATACCTTGGAATCTTACCGGTTAGTGATTCATGTTATGTGTTTTATTTCGGTTGATGATGTATGAGGAAGTTATATGATAACATGTGGTTGCTTGTTAAGTTTATGCATTTTGAATATATCCTTCTTGAATAATCGGTATTAAGATTGTTGTTATCCATGATGGGGGTGTTTGCTTGATAATATGAGTAGTGTGTTTTGCTTGATTTAAGTGAATAAAATGATCCTTCATAGTAATAAGAGAATAAAATGATGAGCTATGGGGTTTATCACATGTCTAGTGTGTTGAATGATGCAAACATGATTTATGAGATAGTAATGGTAAATGGTTGCTTAAAATGCTTCGTAAATGGCAAGAATGGACCTAGTATAACATGTTTCGGGTCGGATTCGGATGAATGATCATGATGAACAATTTGAATATGTGAAGAACAACATGAAGGTTGTTAAAAATATTTGAAATGTTGTGTTTTGATCTGTTTTGATTATGTTTTAGACAAGAAAACATGTTGATGCATTTTTGTTGGATAGTACACAATTACATGAAATCGAAATTCTATTGGTTAAGTACATATGCTGGCAATTAGCAGGTGTGCCAGTCGAGACCCCCGGTCTCGACTCGAGACCATTAAGCCACAACTCGAGACCGCAGATATTGCGACTCGAGACCAGTTACGTAACAACTCGAGATCGCGGTTGCGACACAAGTTACGAGTCGAGAACCCCTAGTCTCGACTCGAGACCACACATTACCAGCACAAACAACATGACTCGAAACCAGGTTACGGGTCTTGTTGCGACTCGAGACTTGACTCGAGACCACAAGGTCTCGAGTGATGAAGACTAAACCGAGACAACACCGTCTCGACTCGAGATCTCTAGTCTCGACTCGAGACCACCTGATTATATACAATCTGTATGGACTTGCACGGTTACAGGCCCAAGTATTTGGGCCGAACTTATGGGCTTTATGTGTTACTATTGAATGTGTATGTTGTGCACTGTTGATTGGACTGCCATGAAGAACACTTGTTTGCAACGTGCTAGTATACGTGTAGAAAATGTATGTGCATTACTTGATTTGAATCTGACTTGTGTGGTAACCATACTAGGACGTGGTTGACCACAATTAGCTCGATTTGACCTTTCGTTTATCTGCCGAGCAAACCTAAGGTGAGTTCACACCCTCTACAAAGCATGGGATTCCCAGGGGTTGGGAATGGGGTTAAGGAACATGGATTCCTCGTCCTTTATTGGGTAGGACAGTGCTGGTTCAGGAATATAATTCCTCGTCCTCTTGGACAGATGACTTTCACTAGAACAAAACTCTATCACGAAGTCCCTCCTTTTTATATCGACTTAATCGCCGGGCCAATGGCAAGCGGGTCATTAGTTAGATAGCGTTATTTAGGTTTGACAAACCTCACACCGTGCCGCAGAGGACGGGCGTGAACTAATGGATCTGGGCACGTCAATGATGATAGACATTGACAGTTCAGGGCACATAAACATGACTACAGTCAGCAGTCGATATGGTAACGAGTCTAGTAACATAAACGGGGTAGCCCCCACGGCCGTAGAGCCAGATAACAAACACGGGGTAGCCCCCACGGCTGGATAGCCAGAGTAATTGGGTTAAACAAATCACGTTTTCAACTATGGGGTAACCCCCACGGCAGGATGCCAGATAAAGGAAACTGTTTTCAGAACAACTTAAAACAAACACCCAACTGTGAACTCGCTCAACATTATTGTTGACTCGTTACTACATGCTTTGCAGGTCAATAGGTACTTAGCTGGAGCTTGCATGGAAGAGAGTCGTTGTGGGACATGGACAGCTGTGTGCCATGTTAAGCTTTGAAATAATTAAACTTATGTTTTGGTTTTAAATGTTATGCTTCCGCTTGCAACTTAAACTATATTTTGTTTGGACACCAATTGTATTGGTTGGATTTTATAATCACTTATATGCTTGTTCAATATGATTGGTGGCTGGATCCTGGTCAGTCACGCCTCCTAGCGGTGATACTCCGCAGGTGGATTTTGGGGGTGTTACAGATTGGTATCAGAGCCATTGCTTATAGTGAACTTGGTTTTAATAAGGGAAAAAGTTTTATTAAAATCAGACTATAACCTGTACATTGCTCAACGGTCCACAACGACGCTTCACTCCACATGCAAGGCTCGACATTCTAGGTGATATGGTTTATGTTCTGTTACCTACTTGCTAGATTTCATAGAACTATGCTCATGGTATGCTTAGATAAACGTAGCAACTATAGTATGAGAACACATGTGTGCTTACTCTCTTCCGTCATCGCACTTTCACGAACCTCTCTCACTTATGTTTCCCTCTTATATGAAGATCATGAGTGGACGCGTTAACATGACTCAAGCCCAGTTGACAGCTATGATTAACGAACGAGTTGCTGCGGCACTTGCAGCTGCACACGCAGGAGGTATATCCTGCAGTCCAAACTCATTCTAGGATCTTTAGATCCTACTCTCGTGAACCAACCTTCGTGTTAAACTCTGTCCTTTCTTACACCCACAACAGGTCAACATGCTCAGCCACCTGTGTGCACCTTTAAAACTTTTATGGACTGCCGACCAACTACTTTTAGCGGCACTGAAGGAGCTGTAGGTCTCCTCCACTGGTTTGAGAAGCTCGAGTCAGTTTTCGAAATGTGTGAATGCCCTGAGGCGCGCAGGGTGAAGTATGCTACCGGTACTCTCGAGGGTTTAGCTCTCACATGGTGGAATGCTCAGGTCCAAATGCTGGGGTTGGTTGCTGCTAACGCCACCCCATGGGACAATTTTAAAGAAATGATCAAGGAGGAATACTGCAGTCGTGATGACATTCACAAGTTGGAGGTAGAGTTCTACAACCTCAAGATAACGAGGTCAGAAATTGAAGCGTATACTAAGAGATCGAATGAGCTTGCATTATTGTGTCCTACTATGGTGGACCCTCCAATTAAGCGTATTGAACTCTTTCTCAAGGGCTTAGTGCCAGAAATCCAAAGTCATGTGACTTTAGCAAACCTCGCCACCATCCAGCAGGTTGTTCAGTTGGCTCACCGTCTCACTGATCAGGCGGTGGAGCAGAACAGGTTACCAAAGCGTATAACTGCTACAGCTACTTCGGATGCCCCTAGTGACAACAAGAGAAAGTGGGATGGAGCTTCAAGCAAAGGTTCAACTTCTGTGCAATCTCAGTCTCAGCAGAGAAAGACTGATGACTACAAGAGCCCCAGTCAGCAATCATCTGGTGGTCAAGGTCATGGTGGGTACAAGGGGAATCACCCCAAATGCAATCGCTGCAACCTACACCACAGCGGGCCATGCACCAGGGGTAACTGTCATCGGTGCAACAAGCCAGGTCACGCCGCCAAGGACTGCAGAAGCTTGTACCCCGCAAACCAGAATCATCAACAACAAGCCCCTCAGAACCAGCGACAGCAGCAGCAGCAAGGTATCAACAAAGGGTGCTTTCAGTGTGGAGCTGAAGGCCATCTCAAGAAAGATTGCCCCCAACTGAACAGGAACCAGAACAACAACAACAACAACAACAATAATCAGGGGAATGGTAACAATGGGAACAACAACAATGGAGCCAGGGGGCGGGTGTTCGTGATTGGTCAAGGCGAAGCGAGGAATGACCCCAATGTTGTGACGGGTAAGTTCCTTCTCGACGACTTTTATGTTACAGTTTTATTTGATTCGGGTGCCGATACTAGCTACGTGTCACTAGAAGTTAGTCAAATGCTTAAGCGTATTCCAACACCTTTGAACAACAAGCACACTGTAGAGCTAGCAAATGGTAAGAGTTTAGAGGCCGCACACGTAGTCAAGGGTTGTAAACTTATTCTTGCTAACCGGACCTTCTCTATCGACCTTATTCCTATCGTCTTGGGTAGTTTTGACGTTGTCATTAGGATGGATTGGATATCCCAACACCGAGCAGAGATTCTTTGCAACGAAAAAAAAAATTGTTCGCATTCCTGGTTCCGGTGATGAACCTCTCATGATTCGTGGCGACAAGAGAGGTGCTGTTGAGAACATCATCTCTTTCCTTAAGGCCCAGAAGTGTTTGAGAAAGGGCCACACCGCTATTTTGGCTCTCGTTACAGACACCTCGAAGAAAGAGAAGGAGATAGAAGCTTTTCCAATTGTACGCGACTACCCTGAGGTATTTCCTGAGGAACTACCTGGTCTTCCGCCTCATCGCCAGGTCGAGTTTCAGATTGAACTGGCTCCTAGAGCTGCGCCTATAGCTCGCGCACCTTATCGTTTAGCTCCATCAGAGTTGGAAGAACTCTCTACGCAACTACAAGAACTTTTGGATAAGGGTTTTATTCATCCTAGCTCATCGCCCTGGGGAGCTCCAGTGCTACTTGTGAAGAAGAAAGACGGTACCTTCAGAATGTGCATCGACTACCGGGAACTCAACAAGGTGACCGTGAAGAATCGCTATCCTCTACCACGGATTGACGACTTGTTCGACCAGCTGCAAGGGTCGAGCTACTATTCAAAGATTGATTTGAGATCGGGATATCGCCAGCTGAGAGTCCGAGAAGAGGACGTCTCCAAAACGGCCTTTAGAACTCGTTATGGACATTATGAGTTTTTAGTCATGCCTTTTGGGCTGCAAACCCGCCTGCGATTTTCATCGACTTGATGAATCGAGTGTGCAAGCCTTACCTGGACAAGTTCGTTATAGTCTTCATCGACGACATCCTGATCTATTCCAAGAGTCAGGAGGAACACGAGCAGCATCTACGACTTATTTTTGAACTCCTTCGAACGGAACAGCTTTACGCAAAGTTCTCGAAATGCGACTTCTGGCTTCGTGAAGTACATTTCCTAGGCCACGTGGTAAACAAGGATGGGATTCACGTGGATCCATCCAAGGTAGACTCGATTAAGAACTGGCCTGCACCTCGTACACCAACGGAAATTCGCCAATTCTTGGGTTTGGCAGGTTACTACAGGAGGTTCATTAAGGATTTTTCCAAGATTGCATAGCCTCTCACCTCACTAACGCAGAAAGGCGTTGTTTATCGATGGGGAAATGCACAGGAATTAGCATTTCAGCATTTAAAGGATAGACTTTGCAGCGCACCTATCCTTTCCTTGCCAGAGGGCACAGACGACTTCGTGGTCTACTGCGACGCGTCAATTCAGGGTCTTGGTTGTGTACTGATGCAACGGGATAAGGTTATAGCCTACGCCTCACGCCAACTCAAAGTTCACGAAAGAAACTACACTACGCACGACCTAGAGCTGGGAGCTGTTGTTTTTGCACTTAAGATATGGCGACATTACCTGTACGGTACCAAGTGCGCCATCTACACCGACCACAGGAGCCTCGAGCATATCTTCAAACAGAAGGAACTGAATATGCGACAACGACAATGGGTCGAGCTACTGAATGACTACGAGTGCTCGATCAGGTATCACCCGGGCAAGGCCAATGTTGTGGCTGACGCCCTCAGTCGAAAGGACACCGCACCTAAGCGCGTGCAAGCGTTGCAACTCACTATACATTCTAGTCTTCCTTCCCAAATACGAGACGCTCAGGTAGAAGCATTGAAACCAGAAAACGTCGGGGCTGAAGCCCTACGTGGCTCAAGGCAAAGATTGGAACGAAAGGAAGACAGTGCTTACTACGTAACGGGACGCATTTGGGTCCCACTCTATGGCAACCTACGAGAGCTTGTGATGGATGAAGCACACAAGTCTCGCTACTCGGTACATCCTGGCTCGGACAAGATGTACCACGATATCAAAACTACGTATTGGTGGCCTAGAATGAAGGCCCACATAGCAACTTACGTCAGCAAGTGTTTGACTTGTGCAAGAGTCAAGACGGAATACCAGAAACCCTCAGGCCTACTCCAACAACCAGAGATACCACAATGGAAATGGGAGCAAATTTCCATGGATTTCGTTACTGGCCTGCCTAGATCTCAGCGCGGAAATGATACTATTTGGGTGATCGTGGATCGACTCACAAAGTCTGCACACTTCTTGGCTATCAAGGAGATGGATAAGTTCTCCACTCTAGCAGACGTATACCTTAAAGAAGTTGTCTCGAGGCACGGGGTGCCCACCTCCATTATCTCAGATCGTGATGCACGATTTACTTCGGAACTGTGGCAAGCAATGCACAAGTCCTTTGGCTCACGTTTAGACATGAGCACAGCGTATCACCCTCAGACGGATGGGCAGTCTGAGCGCACTATTCAAATCTTAGAAGACATGCTTCGTGCATGTGTAATCGACTTTGGCAACAGCTGGGAAAAACATCTGCCACTTGTGGAATTCTCGTACAATAACATCTACCACACCAGCATTAAAGCTGCTCCGTTTGAGGCATTGTACGGGCGTAAATGCCGGTCACCTCTTTGTTGGGCAGAGGTGGGGGATAGTCAGATCACTGGTCCGGAACATGTGGTAGACACAACCGAATGAATTGCTCAAATACGACAACATATGGCGGCAGCTCGTGACCGTCAGGAAGTCTACGCCGATAAGGGCAGGAAACCACTAGAGCTCCAGGTTGGGGAGCGGGTACTACTCAAAGTTTCACCCTGGAAGGGTGTGGTTCGTTTTGGTAAACGAGGCAAACTTAACCCACGATACGTCGGACCTTTTGAGATCATCGAGAAAATAGGCAAGGTGGCCTACAAACTAAACTTACCAGCCGAACTCAGTGCAGTTCACAACGTTTTCCACGTGTCGAATCTGAAGAAGTGTCTGTCAGATGAGACCCTCGTAGTTCCTTTGAAGGAGCTCACCATCGACGAGCAGTTACGATTCGTCGAGGAACCAGTTGAAATCACGGACCGGGAAGTTAAGGTCCTCAAGAACACTAGAATACCTCTCGTTCGAGTTCGTTGGAACTCACGTCGCGGCCCAGAGTTCACCTGGGAACGCGAAGATCAGATGAAACAAAAGTATCCCCAACTATTCGTAAACAGTACGACCACTACTGAGGCTGAAGCTACAGAATTTCGGGACGAAATTCTAGATCAACGGGGGGAGGATGTGACACCCCAGGAAAACCAGGAAAACCATACAACTTAACTAGCTTCCTCAGTGAGTACTTACCAAATTTCGGGACGAAATTTCGTTCAACTTGGGGATAATGTGACAACTCGTAATTTAGAACCCTTCATTGTATCTCGATATAACATGCTCAAACGTTATGTGTTTACGTATTAGTAAATGAAAGTTAGTAATTATCTTAATGTGCTACGTGTTATTAATGTGTACGTATCAAGTATAGTTTATACAAGTGTGTATGTAGTGAACTGGAACCAAAACACAAGGACCCGACTCGAGACCGCTTGGTCTCGAGTGAACAGTAAAACAGTTGGGCCGGTTGGGCCATTTAATCCATCCGGAACCCATTAGGGTGCACCAACTTGAAGCTAGTATATAACCATTGTTGATAGCCAACCTTGCCATTTTTTGGCAACCTACATACACTCTCCTACACACACCCTCCTACATTCTCTCTAACTAAAACCCTAGAACCACAAACCTCCTATACTCTCTTTCCGATTCAACCGGTGACAACAAGAGCTCTCGGTTCAAGCTTAGGATCTCCTTTGGAAGCTTATTCATCGACCCTTCATACCCTCATACCTTGGAATCTTACCGGTTAGTGATTCATGTTATGTGTTTTATTTCGGTTGATGATGTATGAGGAAGTTATATGATAACATGTGGTTGCTTGTTAAGTTTATGCATATTGAATATATCCTTCTTGAATAATCGGTATTAAGATTGTTGTTATCCATGATGGAGGTGTTTGCTTGACAGTATGAGTTGTGTGTTTTGCTTGATTTAAGTGAATAAAATGATCCTTCATAGTAATAAGAGAATAAAATGATGAGCTATGGGGTTTAGCACATGTCTAGTGTGTTGAATGATGCAAACATGATTTATGAGATAGTAATGGTAAATGGTTACTTAAAATGCTTCGTAAATGGCAAGAATGGACCTAGTATAACATGTTTCGGGTCGGATTCGGATGAATGATCATAATGAACAATATGAATACGTGAAGAACAACATGAAGGTTGTTAAAAATATTTGAAATGTTGTGTTTTGATCTGTTTTGATTATGTTTTAGACAAGAAAACATGTTGATGCATTTTGGTTGGATAGTACACAATTACATGAAATCGAAATTCTGTTGGTTAAGTACATATGCTGGCAATTAGCAGGTGTGCCAGTCGAGACCCCCGGTCTCGACTCGAGACCATTAAGCCACAACTCGAGACCGCAGAGATTGCGACTCGAGACCAGTTACGTAACAACTCGAGATCGCGGTTGCGACACAAGTTACGAGTCGAGAACCCCTAGTCTCGACTCGAGACCACACATTACCAGCACAAACAACATGACTCGAAACCAGGTTACGGGTCTTGTTGCGACTCGAGACTTGACTCTAGACCACAAGGTCTCGAGTGATGAAGACTAAACCGAGACAACACCGTCTCGACTCGAGATCTCTAGTCTCGACTCGAGACCATCTGATTATATACAATCTGTATGGACTTGCACGGTTGAATGTGTATGTTGTGCACTGTTGATTGGACTGCCTTGAAGAACACTTGTTTGCAACGTGCTAGTATACGTGTAGAAAATGTATGTGCATTACTTGATTTGAATCTGACTTGTGTGGTAACCATACTAGGACGTGGTTGACCACAATTAGCTCGATTTGACCTTTCGTTTATCTGCCGAGCAAACCTAAGGTGAGTTCACACCCTCTACAAAGCATGGGATTCCCAGGGGTTGGGAATGGGGTTAAGGAACATGGATTCCTCGTCCTTTATTGGGTAGGACAGTGCTGGTTCAGGAATATAATTCTTCGTCCTCTTGGACAGATGACTTTCACTAGACCAAAACTCTATCACGAAGTCCCTCCTTTTTATATCGACTTAATCGCCGGGCCAATGGCGAGCGGGTCATTAGTTAGATAGCGCTATTTAGGTTTGACAAACCTCACACCGTGCCGCAGAGGACGGGCGTGAACTAATGGATCTGGGCACGTCAATGATGATAGACATTGACAGTTCAGGGCACATAAACATGACTACAGTCAGCAGTCGATATGGTAACGAGTCTAGTAACATACACGGGGTAGCCCCCACGGCCGTAGAGCCAGATAACAAACACGGGGTAGCCCCCACGGCTGGATAGCCAGAGTAATTGGGTTAAACAAATCACGTTTTCAACTATGGGGTAACCCCCACGGCAGGATACCAGATAAAGGAAACTGTTTTCAGAACAACTTAAAACAAACACCCAACTGTGAACTCGCTCAACATTATTGTTGACTCGTTACTACATGCTTTGCAGGTCAATAGGTACTTAGCTGGAGCTTGCATGGAAGAGAGTCGTTGTGGGACATGGACAGCTGTGTGCCATGTTAAGCTTTGAAATAATTAAACTTATGTTTTGGTTTTAAACGTTATGCTTCCGCTTGCAACTTAAACTATATTTTGTTTGGACACCAATTGTATTGGTTGGATTTTATAATCACTTATATGCTTGTTCAATATGATTGGTGGCTGGATCCTGGTCAGTCACGCCTCCTAGCGGTGATACTCCGCAGGTGGATTTTGGGGGTGTGACACCATTCACAATTGTGGTATTGGAAAATGGGATGAAAGAGAGGATAACTTTGTGAACTTCTCTGTGAAGGACTTTTCTCAAACGTGTACTTCATTTTTTCAGGTAACCATAGAATGTAACAATTGTTTGTTTATAATTTTTCTTGTTCATGGTGTTTTATCTTATAGTTTTAATTGAGTATATATTTTTGTTCTCATTTTTTTTTGTTTTTATATATTAGGTTATGATGCGGCAGCTAGACATGACCATGAGTTGTTCATGCAATAGGTATGAACAGTTTGGGCTTTTGTGTGCGCACATTTTTTGCGTTTTGCGGTTTCTTGATATCAGGCAGTTCCCTGAAAGGTATATAATGCGACGGTGGACCATGGAAGCTGTTCCTAATAGTTCTCCTGGAGCGATATTAGGGATTAGTGAAAGTGATGATCGGTACCAGCAAGTTAATGGTGTTGTACGGGAGATAACAAGGTCAGCCGAGTCTCTTATTAATAGGTTGGTTCATAACTTTGATGCGTTGTGCGCTTTCAGGGACCATGTTGTCCAGTATCAAACGACGGCTGATCTGGCAGTCGTTAACGCACCCCCTAGGAGTCGTCGCGATAGGTTTGCTGAAATAACTGGATACACCCAAGAAACACCTGTAACTGTTCGCATGCCGAAAACCACTAGATTTAAAGGTATGGGGAAGCCTTCGAGAATGAAGAGTAATCGTGAAATTGCGATTAGTCAATCTGTTAAGAAAAAAAGGTCGTGAATGTAGCAATTGCAAACGTCCGGGGCATAATATACGTACCTGCACGTACCCGGCAAGGGAAAAGAACGACGACACCTCAGAAAGTGATGAAGGCGCGGGTGAAGGAGATGACTAAGAGGAGCTAGAAGATGCGGCGGGTGAGGGAGATGACAAAGAGGAGCTAGAAGATGAAGAGCAAGAGTAGTTGATTACTAAATTATGCGTACTTGAGCTATTTTTTCTTTTTTTTTAATGACGTTTATTTTTTGTTGGATTCCTTGTGTTGGATTTTATAGATTTTGAACTTGTCTTTTCTTTCATGTTGGCCATGAATGGGAAACATAATGTTTTTTACGTAGTTTTTTCTCAAATTCGATTATCATATTCTGGATATAGTGTTTTATATTGAATTGTAGTGTTATATTTTAGGTTCGAATTCACATAACATGAATCAAATGTGACCAAGCTGGTAATCTGTATTACAATGCAGTATTAGACATGGTGTTATTGTGCTATACACTTAGTTTAAAGACTTACATTTAATTATAGTGTTTTATATTTAATTGATTGTGTTATATTTTATGATTATGTAGGTTGTCAAGATGAAAATAAATTTTGTCATTTTTTTAAATTGATTTAAATGAATTCTTTTTTATATTATAGTGTTTTATATTTAAATGTAGTGTTATATTATAGTTTCAACTACCACAACAATAATAACATGAACCAAACACTTACATGTTGTCACATTATACTGAATTATACCTTTAGTGTTTTATACTGAATCATAGTGTTATATTACAAAAAATAGACCATTACCATCACTTTGTACAGTGTGTTCCGTTTCGCAGACAAGATGAACCAGTCTATTATCTAAATCAAAACATGTATCAAAACATATCAGAACCAAGCTAATATCTAAAATAAAACATGTATCAAAACATATCAGTTTTAACGAAACTATGTGCTATTCTTCATTCAATCGTATCTCGGTCCTTTCCTTTGCAGTTTAAGCATGTTCAATTCTTTCATTTTCACTCAAAGCAGCGTACTCATGTACTTCTTTCTCCAACATAGATCGCAGTGAGTTTATGTCACTTAACACGATTTTTGATAAGTACTTTATTCGCAAGTCACATAGTTCTTTCGATTGATCTGTCAACACTGTCCCCATGATGTCTCGCTCTGGCGATAGCCCGCAGTTCCATTTGCGCACGCTTGTCCCTAGTGAACAGAAATGCACATCAAATTAGCGTACATGCCCGTTTCAACTTTAATAATTAATCTATAATTACAATAACACCTTTAAAAGTCTCCATATGACGCATGACGAATATTCCACAATCAACGCTGTTATACAATGTTTGCCACGGGAACTTCAGACTAACCGGTGATGTTGATCGTAGTTTTTTAGCGATTACAGGCGACTGGTTTTTGACATAAGAGCAGAATGCATTGATTTGTAAATTTTACGACATCAAATGAGGTTTTTTAAAAGTTATTATAGATATTCAATGTCAACTATTATTTTACTGTTAGTGTTCTTACAACTTTTTCTATGTAGCCGCTGTATCGTATGTTGATAGGGACATCACCCTCGATATTGTTGATCACCAATATTTGGTATTGTGCTAGATTGAAGAACACTAGAATGTAGTGTTTATTATACAGCACCGACACGAATACCATTTGGAAGTTTCTGATGTCCATGTTATCTGCCTGGCCTAATATTGCTTCCATCCCGTCACAGAACTTCGAGATTATGTGCTCCTCGGTCCCTTCAAAATCATCTTTCACCTGTTTTATAATAAATCACAGATATTGTTAAATGCAGACTATAGTGTTATAAGTAGTTTTTATTGTATTTAAATTGATCTGTAGTTTTACACATTTTATAGTACAAAATGGTACATCAAAAATCACTATAACAGTATAAAACTAAAAATAAATTATAACATAGTGTTATATTACAGTCCTAAATTCTTTTTAGTGTTATAGTGTTATATTATGTAATATATAGTGTTATATTACAGTCCTAAATTCTTTTTACTGTTATAGTGTTATATAATGTTATTATAGTGTTATAAAAGAGGCTGGACATCTTTTTAAAGTATTATAGTGTTATATAATGTAATTATAGTGTTATAAAAGAGGTTGGACATCTTTTTAAAGTCTTATAGTGTTATATAATGTAATATATAGTGTTATATTGCAGTCCCATCCTCATTGTCTGCTGTACTAATTTGTTTTAGTGTTATATACTGTCCTAAATTATCAAATAGCGTTATAAAGTGTGAAAAGTGCCTTACCAACATTCCTGCATTGCAAAACAGCCTCGCGGGGGTACCTGTTGCCCTTAACCGCTCCTCGTAGTTAAGGACTGCAGCCCATGCTGTTATAATATCTGTATCCAAGCATAATTCCAGATACATCGTCTCAAACGAGCCTCTCAAAATAGAGACACCTGCTGGGATATCGAATAGAGGCTCCCTACGTAATAACACGAAATACAATCAATAATTCGCAAGCAGATTTGTTCAATTATTTAATTTCTGAGTGTTGTCGATACTTACCATTTGTTTCCTGTTGCGCTGAGTATACAGCTAGCCAATGCAGCTTCCAATTGATCCCGTTTATTTGTTAAGGAAACCACACGCTGCACGTACGGTGACCTCAGCGCATCCGGAATTGGTGTTTCTTTTTGGCCTCCGTAGTTTATATTGCAATAAATCTTTTCCTTCATTTTCAGTGTCACGAATACTTGACAGTGTTGCGACGTTGTCCAGTTCACTTTGCAAGTTTACTGGATGGATGCCCTCAGCTTTCGATTGTGTGCCTGGGTGTCTTATGGATTGTAATGCAGATATCAGTTGATCCACTTCTGCGCAAAATGATGAAGTCACAGGCGAGAAAGGACTTTCATTACCTTGAGTCAACAGTCCAGTCTTCTTGACAGGTGTCGGGGTTTTTTCTGACATAACATCGCCTTCCGCATCGTCCGCAACGTCCTTCAGATGGTTGCGGACCATCGCAATCCATGACGCTTTCCTGCTCAATATGATGTCACTGTTTGGGTGCAAATGTAAAGCTTCCGTCAGTGTATTTTTTACCTTCTCAACGCAATCTTCAAATACCTTAAATGCATTATCCAAAATATGCGCATGATCCTGTTAACCAAATTATATAGTGACATCCAAACCGTTGTCAGGATCCTATAAAATTATTAATAGATATGATATCATACCAAACACTAAAAGGTTATCAAGTCCTGTACCTCTTCAGTTTCTTTTTCTTCCAGAGAGTAGACGGGCGGCGTCCCATACTGTGATACCATTGGGACCCGAAACTCACCGTCTGGCCCAACTAAAAACCGCAACTCTTGTGTACTTGTCTGCGACAATAGATAATCTTTGCAATGTTTGTATATTCCCAGGTGGTCGTCGTCCCCTTCATCGTACGGTCCGTAGTCTTCGTTGCCCCCATCCTCATTGTCTGTCGCACTTTTTTCAGCTGCCCCTTCTGCATTTTTAGCGTTGGTTGATGATTTTTTGTCTTCAGGTTTCGCCTTAACCTTTTCACTCATTGGCTTATCTTCATCTATATGAGGTTTAGGTATCATTGGGGTGTTATGCTTTAGGTGGTCTGAAAAAAGTGGTTCGTCAAGCTCTCCTAGCAGTTCGTCCAGCATCGCGTCGTCTATCAACTCAATCGGTTTTGATCCATTCCTATCACACTTTAAAACATCCCTACGTTCGTATGCTAATGCAGCCTGCACATATAAGCATTCAATTTTCAGAATTATGTAGCCATGTAAAGTGTTGTGGTGTTTTATGCAATGAAGCTGATGTAAAGTGTTGTGGTTTTTTATGCATTTAGTGTTGTACATAGTGAACTGTTTGTAAATGTAGGGTTGTATAAGTGATTGTAGTGTTTTACATGGTTTCACTTAGAGTATATCAAAGGTGGTGTTCCAAACAGACTACTTGTAATCTATTTCATGTGACTCTAGTGTTTTACATAGTGACATAGTGAAATAGTGTTTTATAACTCTAATGGTTCTGTATGTAATGAAGCTGTGGTGTTTTATGTATTAAGTGTTTCAGTCTCATATGAGGAGCAACAGAGTAGAGTCACATACCGCTAGTAACACGATTGGGCCTCTAAAAGGGTCATTCCTCTTCCGGTTCCATGCATTCGCCGTGCGGTCTAAATAGGTTATCATGTAGCTGCTCCAATCAAAGCTCGATATTTTAACATTTCGGTCCACGCATCCCAAGAATCGCTGATTAACAGTGTTGCATGCGCTTATCTCCCCCAGTACAGTATTAAACAACACCAACCAGTTCAATTCAAACGCCCGGTCACTTGAAGTGTCGAAAACCATCATGTACTTTACTCCGAGTGGCGACAATTTAGTATAATCGTTGAACTGGTCCCTCCACTCCTTCACAACTGGATTGCTGTCCCTTGCTCTTATTTTTTCTACAATCTTTATACCCCCTTTTGGTATTCCGAATATGGTATTCACAAAATTTGTTATGATTCGTACACGGCTATCGCCAACATTCAACACTCCTGCGTTGTCGTCATAGTTGCTTGCCAACCAATATGCAAGCCGGGTCGGTACATGTCGTACGTTGAAATTCAGCAATGGACCGAACCCCATTTCTGTAACCTTCTTTTTTTGTGCTTTATTCAAGTTGTTGACCAATATAACAAGGTTATCCGAAGACGTCTTCAGTTTAATTTTTGCCCCGGTGAATGGCTCAAAATTTTTTTTGATGGAAATGACGTCGGCGGTATTGTCGACTTCCTCCTAGCCGCTGTTGACTTACATCTTTTTCCGTCTGGTTGTTGTTTGTCAACATCGTCGCGGACCGGCTGTGATTTGGCAGCTGGAACCCATATATTCACATCAGTTAGACTATTTTTACAATGAAATGAAAAGACTGCTTTAGTTCCAAATTTTTTGTGTAAAGTTACCTGATTGATTTGTGATTGGTGGCTGCGTCACGAAGCCGTCGTCGGCGGAGTCACGGTGTGTTGTATCAGCTGATGTAGGGTGTTTTTTTGAAACTAAATTAAACATTTATACATGTTATACTACGATCCCTATCATACGAAAAACACCGACAATTCATTTTAATTAATCAACTTCTTACCTTCTGCGAATGGTACTGGAAGCGGTGTCTCAAAGTCGTCATTGCTGTTCGCAGCGGGTGATGTTGTAGCTGCAAATCGAACACATTTTGTTATTTTAAACCAGCAAATTACTAAAATTAAAGTGTCCTCTTTTTTGGTGAGACATGGTGCAAGAATTCCGACAAAAAGTGATATTGCATAACAAATTACTAAAACTAAAGTGTCCATCAAACTGTTTTTTACTTGCGTAGTTTTATATTTTATATATACCTTCTTGCATTATGTTATCATTATCCGAATCGCTCAACGGGATGCTTTGTCCAATTGTGTTATGGAATCCCTTTCCCATTTTGAATCGGGGTATTCAGCCGCTTCTCCGGACTAAAATTAAATGCTCTTACAATTAGTTATCGAACCAGGAATTCCAAATTATAACTATACATTTTGCATCTACATCAGAACTGTAGTTTTATATGCAATATTGTCATCAACAGACACCATCTACATATAACACTATGTCAAACATCAGAATGTAGTGTTTTATGCAATAAGGTGATAAGAAGACAGCATCTACATCAGAACCGTAGTGTTATATGCATTAAATTGATCAACAGACACCATCTACATATTACACTATGTCAAACATTAGACTTGTAGTGTTTTATGCAATAAAGTGATTAGAAGACACCAACTACATCAGAAGTGTAGTGTTATATGCAATATTGTCAACAACAGCCACCATCTACATATAACACTATGTCACCATCAGACTTGAGGTGTTTTATGCAATAAAGCTATCAACAGACACCATTTACATATAACACTCTGTCACCATCAGACTTGTAGTGTTATATGTAATAAGGTGATCAAAACCAATTAAAACACCACAGACCGATTTAAAATAGAACCCCCATTAAAACACCCTTCCTTCTTGCATATAACACTGCCAAAAGACACTATTAAAACCCCCATTAAAACAACCTTCAATCATCAAAAACCCCCATTAAAACAAACTTTATTCTACTTATATGACACTATCACCCCATCTACATCACAAATAAAACCCAATAAATCCCTAAATAAAACCCTAAAGTGTTAACCGGGTTGTTAAGAACATCACATACATCAATAGACACCATTGACAACCATGCACTGTACCGAACATCAAATCCCCAATAAAACACTAACCTGGTTTTGAAATTGCTGCTTCTCGCTTCCTCTTCGAACCCGATGGCTTCCTCGTTCCTTTGTTTGAATCCATATAACACTCGTTTGATTCTTGATTTTACTGTTAATAGAACAAGAATGTGATGCGATTAGTGAAATATAAAACCCTTTAGTTCAACAGGAATTAGGCGACGAATATTGTGCTCCGATTACCTTTAAAACACTTCTAGGTTTTCTGCTTTGTTCTAATATTGACGGAATAGAAGAATTTAGTTTTTACGGGAACGTCGCTTGTTTTTAGGAGATTGATGGGGGGTTTTGGTTGTGTAGGATACGGTTACCATATTTGAAACATTGGAAAAGACACTATTGCCCTTCAATTTTACATAAGGTCCTTCTAATTAAAACACAATTTACATTTTTATACCCTATTGATCTCAACCATTAGATCAAATATCCAATGGTTTAAAACACTTCTTACCCTTCTCACATTTTAAACACTTTTTACCATATCCCTACCCTATATATATATATATATATATATATATATATGTATGTATAATAATAATAGATAATAGATAAAATCTAATTGTTCCTTATCTCTTTGTCTACAGAAAATCCAAAATAAAACAGGAACATAGAGATCAAAGACAACGATGCATATATAGAGAGAGAGCGACTACACACAACTGGCAATAGAAACCCTTAGTTGGGCAAATTCTATTAATAGAATATTCATATATGGAGGGTTTCACTTCAAGTTTCCATAGCTTTAAACCCTCGTTTCCTTTTATAGATGTTGATCAAAACATGGAGTTACTTAACCAGTTTTCATTCCAATATGACAATTCAAACATGAGTTCTCAAACCATCATGGGGCTTCCAAATGACAGTTTTTTTCTGTCAACAAGTATTGCCGTCTATGGATCATCAATTCATGCAAAACTTTCAACCAGTTTTTCAACATGAACATAAGAATGCCAAGATGATTCCGGAGGCGGTTCCTGTTGAAAATCGGAAGAGAAAAATAATGGATGTATCGTCAATCAGTTCGGGGAATTCATCATCTCATCTGCTTACCCAAAGTGAGATTGATGAGAAGAAATATCAGGTATTCACTTTCTCTGAATAACAAGGGATTTTTTTTTTTTTTTTTTTTTTTTACAAAAAGAAAAAGAAATATTTTGTAAGAGTGATTTTTTTTTAAATACTCTTCTCACTAAAGTAACTCATATGTTATAAAACAAAGTGAAGATTTATGTTTATGGTTTGAAAGCAAAGTTCATGAAAGGGCAAGGTTACAAAAAAAAATATATATATATTTTGTAAGAATGAGTGATCTTTTGAAACTCTTTGCACTAAAGTAACTCATATGTTAAAAAAACTAAGCGAAAATTTATATTTATGAGTTAATAATAGATCAGTTCACGAAAGGGCAAGAAAATGAAACCATGTGACAGTGGCGAAGCACCAAAGGAAGTGGTACATGTAAGAGCCAGAAGGGGCCAAGCAACTGATAGTCATAGTTTAGCAGAAAGGGTAATTGAGCTGAAAAATTGGATTCTTTATATCACTCCACAATGGTTCAAAACATAAACCACTCACAAAACTGATTCTTGTTGTGGCAACAGGTTAGAAGAGGAAAAATTAACGCACGGTTGAAATGCTTGCAAGACATCGTGCCTGGGTGTTACAAGGTATATTTCGAAACTATACCAAACGAAACAAAACCGCATGTCTTGGCGATGCATTACCATGAGATCGAATCTTAGGAGTTTATAACCTTTTTAACTAGCTTGATTAAGTTGTTCCGTTATATATTTACAGTCAATGGGCATGGCAGTAATGTTGGATGAGATAATTAACTATGTGCAATCCTTGCAGAATCAAGTCGAGGTGAGTTATAATTACATTTTTAGACATATAAATATATATAGAACTCTTGATCTATTTTCTTCACTATGCATTTCAGTTTCTTTCTTTGAAACTCACCGAAGCAAGCAGATTTCACAACTTAGATTCAGTTTTGACGCATATGGAGCTTTTTCAGGTAATTAAGAAGAATAACCCAAATTTGTAAAGTTCAAACTGGACTCAAATTTGAGTTTCAGACTTTGATAATCCACTTTTTACTTAGAACAGATAAAAAGTTTATACTGGTTTTAACTTGTGTCTGTTTTATCATTTGGTATATAACCTTATTTATTTATTAGTAATTATCATTCGCGAATGATATATATTATATATATTAAATTAATAGGTATATTTCTTTTGTTACACTATTTTATTGTTTGAATTGAATGTATTTAATGATGGATGGGTTGGGAATATAATAATGGCATGTCACATAAGATTTGGTGATTAAAGACAAATTTGATTGATGGCAGATGGGATATGTAATCAACGGAGCGAAGATGCAAAGACCGGAGGAGAGAGAAGTGATTGGCCCGGTTGACCGGAGTTTTGGCTAACATCATTCTTCAATGCCATACCGTAGAACATAAAAGAAAATCCCTTTTGTTTCATTTGTAAACCTACAACTCTTGTATTATGGTCATCAACACCATTTATATCAGCATCATGTTACCCACTTCCAATTCATCATCTAAAACCATTACATTAAGGGTGTGATAATGACCAAAACCTCTATTCTTTTATTTTATTTTATTTTTGTAAAAAAGAAAAAGGAAATATTGAAAAAGGAAAGTTGGGTCATGGTTGTCATGGTTTAATCATACAAACCAAGATGGATGAGACAAAGGGATGGTGTAGCAATCTATTAATGGTCCTACATGGCATTGATGACTTAATCCATGCTCCATACACCCTTTAGCCTGATCATGATACTTAAATGAAATAAAAACAAAGTTAATTAATATGGTACTTCAGTGATATATATATATATATATATATATATATAGAGGAAAGTTAACGTATAATACCCTTAACATGTAATCAGTATGTGACATAATTACGGATGTTCTTTTGTAAATTAAGCTCGTTATAAATTTCAAACCCTAATTACGTATGAAGAAGAAATCACACATGGTTAAAACACAAAATCATGCATAGGTTGCTTCTTACCCTAATTACACATGTTATATCATAATTATGCACATTATTTTGTTGGTCGCGTGTCGTCGCACATTAAGAGACTTTGAACTGAAAAGAGAGAGACTATATGTAGATCAGATAGATGCATATAGTTATAGAAATTACATAAGAATGGCAGGTAAATTGGCAACAAGTTGCGCCGCAACACCCTTTTGAATAGCAAATCCAATTCTATCGAGAACAAAACTCTGGTTCCTTGGCGTCGAGAAATTGTTGTGCATGACCCTCTGCACTCTGTCCAGAAAACCAACAACTTGAGGAGCAAGGGAACCAAAGGTATCAAAAGCAAAGGGAATGAACACATGTTGATTCTCAGCACATGCTTTTCATGCATAGCAACTTTCCCTAATTATGCCTTCAAAATAGCCTGACCAGCCACGAAACGATTTTCCCTTAACCCAACAAGGGGGGACACTCTTTTGACATCCACACAAGCATGTTTCCACCTTGTCCAACCGAAAACAAGAACATCCGACGGTCGCAGAGTGGACCTCCTTTCAAGTAAGTTTGTCAAGAAATTCACAGGGCCTCCTTTTTCGCAGAGATTCCAGCCCGCTTAAGCACATCACATAGGACATCCCTGACTAAGTCATGTCTGTACTTAAACCTGGTAACTCCTTGCAATGGGCTACATACTCCCCAAAGTTATCCAAACAAACATTGCGGCAAACTGGGCAAGGCTCGTCGACTGGAAACAAAGAGATCATTAACAGATATTTAAAGATAGCTTGATACTCCACCGCTGACATGTTTTGTCCTAGCCATTCAATAGGGACAACGGTCAGGAAGTCTTAACCATGAGGTCTCCGTGGACACTCTAACACTGCTTTCTGGCGCACAGATAGGTCGAACTTCTCTCCTAAACTCTAGACAACAAACTGGGCGACTTTTGTATTTTAAACTCTCTTTCTCTCTCTCTCTCTCCTTTTATCTCTCTCTATCTCTCTCTCTCTATATATATATATATATAGAGGTAAAGGATCCTGTAAAAAAGAGGTTTTTTGTGAGAAAGGTAAGAAAGAATCTACACCATTAGATCTTTGATCTAATGGTTGAGATCAATAGGGACCAAATTGTAAAATGTGTTTTATTATTTTGGACTGATTTGAAAATTATAAGGGTAATAGAGTCTTTTATATCCACTTGAAAATAGGAAACTGTAAATCAAATCCCTACAATTTCGAATCCTCTTTCTTCTTCCAGATCTGTGAATTCGAATCCTCATTCTTCTCCGGATCAAAGATCTCGAATCATCATCATCATCAATCCATCTCAAATCATCATCACCATCAGTTTACATCTCGAATCATCATCATCATCGATACAGCAGCATCGACATCTCCGAATCAGACCTGCTGGACACCACCGACCAACCATCGCAAGCCACCCACCTGTTCCGATCGGTTCCCACCGAGAACCACTCAAGTTGTCGCACCTCCGCCACCGGTCCGACCACCCTCTATCGTGTTGTTGCTGTTTCAGACACCCACCATTACGGGGTTGTAGTGTTATACAGAGTTATAATAGGGTAATATGGTGTTATATATTATTCATAGTGTGTTATAGTGATTTGTATTGTTGTATCTTTTTTGTAGTGTTATGTACTTATTACAGTGTTATGAACTGTTGAATAGTGTTTTGTAGTGTTTTTAATAGTGTTATATACTTATTGAATGGTGTTATATACTTATTGAATGGCGTTATATACTTATTGAATAGTGTTATATAATTATTGAATGGTGTTATATATGTGCTGAATGGTGATTTGCAGTGTTATTCGTAGTGTTTTTATAGAGATCTTTAAAATGTTGTTATATACTTATTGAATGATGTTATATACTTATTGGATGGTGTTATATATGTGCTGAATGGTGGTTGTAGTGTTAATCGTAGTGTTTTTATAGAGAATTTTTTTTAAAATCATGTTCCTATAAATAAGGTGGCGGTTATGGAAGGTTTTCAATTAATTGAATCAATAATAAATTTACTTGTTTACCCCTTTGAATTAATTTAGATTGAGGACACATGTCATCTCCACAATATTTTTCACACTTCTCACACTTTTAACTTTTTTACAATAACATTACCCTATAAAACCAAAAACATCCCAAAAACTACTTTAAATGAGAAAACCAAAAATCTAACTAAAAACGCCTACAAAACATACCAATTTTTTTTTACAATTTTTTTTTACAATTTTTTTATAAATGTTCGCTACTTTTTGTATATAAAAAATTTTCAAAAAAAAATTCTACTGCTCATGTGCGATAAGACGGAAAAGCCTAAACCACCTAACCCACCCCCCACCGACACCCCCCAAAAAAACTAAACCCCCCACCCCCACATGTACCACCTCGTAAAATCGTGTCCAATGATGTGTTAACATATGTCCTTAACCCTAATTAAGTCAAAAGCTGACTAAGATTAACTATTGTTGCCAAACAGTGAAAAGATGTATGTGGAGGGACTATAATTGTCAACATGCATAACGTATGCCTCTGAATGACATTTTACGATATTCGTATCCTTTAACGAGCCACATCTTGGACGTACGAAACCATTTGTGAGTTAAATCAAAAGTTTGTGAATCAAAGGGGTTAAAAGAGTCAACATGTTTATTATACCTCTAAGTGACCTTTTGACGAACCCGGAGCTTAACGATGTTTGGTTATACTTCCAAGAACACCTATAACCTAACTTGAAGGGTCATAAGTGCCAAAAACGAAAGTTATTATTAGTTATAAGGTGCAGGGACTGAACTTACCAACACTTAAACTTGTTTTGCTGATCTTGAGAGGGGTCGCGTGCCGCGACAGGTCCCCTTGATCCTGGTCGCGTGCCGCGAGAAGCACATCTGTGTAGAACCTTCTTGACAGCTGCAAAATTCTTTCTTGTTCACCACACATACCACCCTATACTCTCATGAATCGAAACTAGGGACTCATTGATGGGTTTTAACACCTGCCATGACACTTGGAGTGATCTCTAGAGTCCTCAAAACACTTGGTTTGATCCAACAACACACCGTTGCACTATAAGTAGGAGTGTTCATCCACCCTCGTTCCTTGCACCTCTCATATTTTCACTTCTTCTCACTCTCTTGGAGATTCCTTGCATAAAGGAGACTCCACCTCAGTTAAAATTTCAAGCTAGGACCCTTTGTAAGTGTCCTTAGTCTCTGCTTTTCGTTTCGTTTTATAGGTTTTTAAAAGCCGAAAGTCAAAGTTTTTCGATAAACGCTTTAACTTTCGGCTTAGAACATTATGGTCCAGTCATTGTTCGAGGCGAACATGGCTACGTGATCGTAATTAGGTAGGCGTTAATCCCTCAAAAGGGTACCTCCTAAGAATCATGTTTACTTGGTCAATTGACGGGCCAAAGTTATTAATTTAAAAAGTTAAACTGGCCAATTTTTTTAAATTAATTCATATCTGATAATGTAGGTGTCATAAAATATGTTTTATCACTTTAATAACTTAGTAATAATTATTAGAAAACACGTGTAAACATGTTCAGCCCGTCAATTCCAGGTTTAAGGTCGGTTCGCAACCGAAAGTCGCGAAGTTTGACTTCTTTGACTTTCAGTTCTGACCTGAATTAGAGTAGTTTCATTCTGTTTTAAGTTTCTATTATGACCATATTATATTGTAGTATAACCCTATGAGGTTATGTTACATGGTCATCTGAGTTTCTATTGCAAGTTCCGTTATTATGCTTAATTGTTGACTAAAATGCCCTTTTGCTTAAAAAATAAGGTTTTAAATGTAAATGAGCATGCAAATGAGTTATGTACTGATAGGTAAACATATTTTGCATATTTTGACATTTACATTCTGGTCACAAACTGAGATTACTCACATTGTCGTAAATTATGCTTTTAAAAGAACTAAAATGCCCTTTTACATATAAAATGAGTTTTAAACATAATTTCTTGACAAAACTCATTACATACAGATGTAGCATATTTAGGATTATTTAGGATGTTAAATCAGTTTATTTGTAGTAGTATTACAAACATAATTTCTCAGTTTAACTTCAAGTTCATGTTAAATGTTCTTAAATGACCATAATACCCTTATAGCACTTAAAATGGGTTTTAAACATGATATGCATACAAAACCTTTTACATACTGATTTGTTATGACAAATAACATATTTTAACTCTTCAAAGCTAGTTATAACATCAGATTTACTAAAACATCGTAATTATCATCATTTAACGACTTTTACGTTGTTTAGGCGCATAGTATGGTTTTAAACCACAAGACTTATTACCTACTGATTCTATAAACCATTTTAAATATTTTTACAGGCGTTATAAGTCATGAACTCAGAATCCCAAATAAGTTCTCAAAACTATGTGTGAAATGAGCAAAATGCCCCTACGGTGCATAGTTTGGTCTTAAAGCATAAACCACACATATATTTGATATCCTACTGATATTATATCATAATTTAACTATTTTTCCAGAATGTTTATAACCATAACATCAGTTTACTTGCAAGCTCCTTTTATAAGTCATAAAATGACCAAAATGCCCTTATGGGGCTTAACTCGGTTTTAAAACCTTTATGGGCATACATGTTGATATTTTACTGATATTATAACATGTTTTAAGTATAATAACATATGGAACTTGTATATGACTCATCCGGTTACCCGTTAATGCTTATACGCGTTCGGTTCGACTTATGTAACTAGTTTACATAAGTTTACCGAAACGGGTTTAACCTTATCATTTTGACTTCAATTTCCAGAATGAATTTAGTTTACCCACATTACACAAGTCTTCATACTTGTTGGGTCTTTTTTCATTCTATTTCGGTCATCGCTTAATCTAGCGTATTGTACTGTATTTCATCCTTTAAGCTAGCCGGTCTAAGTCTATGACTTAAATAGGACCCGTTAGCATTCTAATTGGTTAATATTACCATCATTCCAGACTAGAGCCTTCCGGTAAAAGCTATCTACACTTGTCTAGTGAATTATACGACTGAGTTATTTAAACCTTGCATTGAATCGAGTTATAACTCAGGTAAATACTTTTAACTTATTTTCCCTATATGGGTTTGGGATACGGTAAATTATTACCGCTTGGTCGGGTATGGGATCACTTAGCCGGATTACGGCTAACAAATCTGCATAACCCGTTTTAACCTGTTTTGTTTGATAACTTAAACATTGAGGCTTAACGCGACCGTGTCCTGGATATCCTCAGCTCATTTAAGTTACCAATAGCCACGACTTAAGCACGGGGTGTAGGCATATACCTGACAGATGCAAATGTTAAAATAAATTTTACCCACAAGTTGGGGATAACTCCTTCGTGGGTTTTATAAAGTGGTGTGTCGGTTAATCATGTCTCGGTTTCTATACTGGGCGCCATATGTATTGACAAACATGTAAAACTGTGTACAAGATTAAAATTCTTAATTGTCCCAAGTTATAAAAGATTTTCATGTGCCTTGTGCACTTAAATCAATTTTGGAAATGTTTTTAAAATGTGTCGGTTAATTGTATTTACCAGTGTTATAAACTAACGTATTTTCAAAAGACTAAGTTACAGGTACTGTACAAAATAGGCCAGAAGCTGCTCGGTATCAATAAGAGGATCTTGCCAATCCTTAGAATGCCTACAGTCTCTTAAACATCATTTTGTACATTTATTTGATCCGCCTGTGGATCTTTATTACAACCGTCTGTATTTATTATTTTGAACTTTGAACAATCGCTTTGTAATAGTAATTTTATTCCAAGACTTCCGCTGTGCTATTATGTGTTTAATTGTCTATGATGATATTAACTACGTCACGATATTCCCCACCGGGTTATGTTGGAATATCAGGGTGTGACAGGTCGGTATCTAAGACAACGTTTGAGTGAATTAAACACTAGCCTTTTGTGTTTAAACTCAAATGACACAGTAGTATATTCCTTAGACTTTCTGAGTCTAGACTTGACCTAAGAATGCTCTCATCCCTAATAAGTAAGCACTGCTTTCGATTTTATGTATTTCAAGAACATGTCGCCAAACAAAGCAACCGTTGATGGAAACTCTCTTAGCTCGAAGCCAAGGAATACCAAGTTTCGTACTACGGCCCGAATGATCATGCGACCAGTATGGAAATGACCTTTTTGGACCTTTTCCCAAAATCCGACCAGTTGAAACATTTAACCAGACTTCAGAGCCCGTATCAAAACTTCCTGAGGCCCAAACTTCGAAGTCTACATCTATGGAGTCCATACCTGAAGTCCCTAAGGCTCCCACTTCAAAGATGATACGAGTAGACGCTAATGATCCATATTTCTTACATACAAGGTTTGGAATCCCAAACTTGGACTATACTTGTCCAACTCCAATCCGTGATCCTTTTTATTTTTAACCATAGAATCCATGGATTCTACATCTACAACGGATCCCGATTCAAAGAACTTACTTTATCCATTGAAACCCTTTGTGTCAAAGCAGTACACGGCAAACCAAGAAGAGAACTACCAGAATGAAGCGAAGGAAGCATTGGAAATCCTTCTTCCATTGTATTTCATTTTTTAGTCCCTGTGTGGACATATCTCTTCTATTTAGTCCTTGCGTGGACTTGTTTTTAATTAGTCCCTACGTTGACACTTATTTCAGTATTTAGCCCATGTGTGGACTTATTTTTTCCTTTTAGTCCCTACTTGGACAATTAGTTATGTTAATTAAAGGCCAGTTTAGGTCAATTTTCCAATCCTTATTAATTAATGAAAAATTTCTTTTGGAATTAATAATTGTTATTATATATGTATTTCATTACATCATTGTTCAAGCGATCGTCTCGATTTTATTCGAACTTTATTGATCTCCTAAAATAATTCCAAAAGATCTTCTTAATGGTTTAACCTTGCC